>JALBYZ010000175.1:0-47430 GCA_038050575.1 Globisporangium mamillatum | reverse complement strand
CTGTTGCTGTTGCTGTTGCTGTTGCTGTTGCTGTTGCTGTTGCTGTTGCTGTTGCAGTTCATCGTTGTTGTTCCCGTCTTCTGCCATCTTTTTGACTAGATCAAGCAACAAAGTGACTTCATACAGCCAGTCGCCCTGCCTGGTCGAATGGTCAACCAAGCGCGAGAAATCGCTACAAATTGGCAAGCAACTTCACTTCAACAGCGAATGCCCAGCGCCTCTTCTCAAAACCCAAACAGGCCGAACGAGGGTGGCTGCCGCGTACCACAGCAACACAAAGTCAGAGCTCGTCCACATGTTGCTCTCGAAAAAAGCGGTGTATTCGTGATAATGAGCGACCACAGCAATCAGCATCCAATTCGTCAATCACATCTGCGCAGATGTGTTGGGCTTGTCCAAAGCGGTTGCACCGCGTCCAAGATCTTTCGCTTTTCTACGGGAGTACGAGAGCACTCGAGGACACATTCTGAGCTCCTGCTGCCGCGGCTTCTTGCTGAGCGAACTCGTGCAGTCGCTCCACGATGGACGGGATCCTCAGACGCTGGGACGGTTCTTTTGCGCACATCATCTCGATCAAGCGCCACTGGCTGTCACCCTTCAGTACGTCAGGACGCTGCGGGAGGTTTCCTTTCCTCAACACCTGGAAGCGAACTGCAGCTTCAAGAGCATTGCCCCATGGCGGACTCCCCGTCACGGCCTCCAGGATGCACATCCCGAACGCATACACATCGGACGCCAACATGGACCTCTCGCCGCGTAAGTACTCCGGAGCCCTCCAGTGCACGGCGCCTTGACTCTTCGAGTCAATCTTCACTTCTGCGACATTCGGAATACAACTCAGTCCGAAGTCGATGATCTTGGCGCGCTCGTCGCTGCCGACCAGAAAGTTGTCGCACTTGAGGTCGTTGTGGATGATGTTCTGCTCATGCAGGTACTGCAGTCCCAGCGCCACCTCGTGCAGCTTCTGCCAGGTCTTGAACTGGTTTTCGGCTTTCTTCAGGTAGTCCAGCAGAGCGCCTTTGCCAGCGAACTCACACACGAAGTAGCGCTTTCCCAAGTGACCTGCGCCGTACAGCTTGACCACGTGCGGGTGGTTGAGAGGGAGCCAGATGCGCAGCTCGTGAAGAAAGAGCCGACGGTTGTACTCGCCACTGTCCTGCGCGTAGCCCATGAACTTGACCACGACGGGTGTGCTGAGCCATGTGGCTTTGTACACAGCGCCAAATGCTCCTTCGCCGATAGCTTGGTCTCGGTTGTACTTGAGCTGGTGGAGCGCGATGAACCAGGAAGGATGCTGTGTGCCAGTATCAGGCAACTGTGGCTCGTCAAAGTCGAGATCCAATTGCTGGAAATTGCGGTTCATGCGTTCGGATTCCTTTCCCGAAAGCTTCACAGGTCCGCCTCCGACCTCGCTCGTTTGCTCAGGCTCCTTCTGTTGCTTGCTGCCTGCGTCGTTGGACTTGGCTCGTCGCTGCCAGTCGTGGACTGGGTCAGTAGAGTCCGCCGACATCCGCGGAAGCAACGCCAACACTTCGTCGATTTGCCTGTGCAGCACACTGTTCTCCAGCGACACTTTCTGACTCTTCGCGCGCTGCAGCACCGATTTTTCCGAGACCGCGATCCTCAAGAAGCCGTCAAAGCTCAGCAACACTTCACAGAACCTGGCAGCTGCAATATCGCGAGATCCTCGATGGTCCTCTGCGAGCCTCGCGTGGAGTGCTGCGAGGCGCTCGTGGATGTACAACTCAGATGCGCGGGAGTGAGGATCTCGACATAGGTCACACTTCGATTGGAGTCTTCGCAAATATCCCTGAACGGTTGATCCAAGCTCAGGGAAGACGTGAGTTCCCAGGTTGGCTGGTGCGCTCGGGCTCGAGCTCGGATCCTGCAGATCAGGTCTCTCTGTTTGGCCTCTGCTCCGGACGCTCTTCTCCGCGAACGCTTTCAGTTGCTCGACCACGACCGCAATGTTCGATCGTTTGAGCGAATCGTACAGCCACATTTTCTCAACAAGGCGTCGTTGCGGTGCTTTGGTATCCTCTGGAAGCTGAGGACGATGGCCGAACGTTACTAAAGACACAAGCTCGCTATCGCTCTTGTCGCTCCACGGGATGCTGCCGCTCAGTGCCTCCGCAATGCAAATCCCAAACGAGTAGATGTCGGACGCTGCAGTAGCAGGTTCGCCTTTCAGGCACTCTGGAGACTTCCAACGAATGCCTTGATGTGGAATCTCTGGCTCTTTAGCTGTGTTTCCTGCCCCGAGTCCAGAGATCTTCGCCAACCCGTCGGTTCCAATCCAGATGTCGCTGCACTGCAAGTTGCCGAGGACCACATCGCGCTCGTGCAGGTACTTGAGTCCAAGCGCGACTTCGTACAGCTTTGGCCACAGCAAATGGCGGTTCTCGTCGGCTGACAGGTACTCGCGCAGATTCGTGCTCATAACGTTCTCAAACACTGCCGAGCACGGAGGGCGGAGATGCGAAGCGCCGAAGAGCTTGACCACATTCGGGTGGCTCAGGGAGAACCACGTGTCGGCCTTTGCAACGAAAGCTCCAGATGGCATCTCAAGCTGCTGGACAGTGACAGTGGAGCCCAGCCACTTCCCGCGTACCACAGATGCAGTGGCTTCTGTCATCGGCTGTGGCGCTGCCTGGTCCAAATCAAGTTCGTGGACTGGCAAAAACCACCGCGGAAGCTCTTCAATAGTGACGCTTGTGCATAATCGCTCTGCGGTGCTGTACGCGCGCTCTAGCAGCTCCAGTAACTCGGCGCTGTACTGGTCACTTCGAAGACTAAGCTCGTTTCGCAGCAAAGCCATCGCTTCAACTTGGTTCAGCCTTGCTTGCACTCCTAATTTGGAGCCTGACCAAACGGGCTAGGATCTTCAGGAATGGTGGAAAGCGCTCTTGGACAGACCCTCCACTTGATCGATGATCTCGGTTAGTCGAATCTCGATACTCTCGCTCATCGGAGCATACTCATGGGTCTGTGAGTGATATTTGCGCAGGGCTTCAATTGTCGAAGAAATGAGCGATGGTGACTGGCTTGCGCTAGAATATCGAGCAGCGTACTCGATCTCATCGAGATGCGTGATCGTAAGTGATGACTCTGCGGTGACCGATGCTGGCTGGTCGAGTGCCTCAGTGTCCAAGGTCATTAGAGATGCATGGGACTGAGGATGGCAAGTCTCTAGAGGCGCAAAAGCAACAGCCTTCTCTGTTAGCGTAAGAGTCAGATCTACCACACGCACTGCTGGTTCAGGAGATTCTTTCATTCTCACAAAGTTCACCGAGTCGACGTGATTCTCCGCGACACCATACCCGTGGTGGCTCTCGACCTCTGCTGCGCCGTCGGTAGCAGGTAGTGTTGCTTACCTTCTCGTCCGTTTGGTTCCCTACTTCGTACTTTTCGTCGAAGGTACGGATGGATCGGCAAGGATGGCTACCGCTTTTCGTCCCGATGCCCAAGAACAACCTTCTTCCAGGTTGTCCACGAAAGGTGGCAACCGATCACTATGTTTGTCTTACGTTGGTGTTTTCAATGGATCCGCGACTGGGCGCAGATCACAACGCAACATGGGCACACCTCTTGCCAGCAGGAGCAATAAATGGTTATCAAAAGTTCCAACTTTCTTCGTCGACAATGCTTTAGCCAATCAGCGCTTGATACCACTGTTGACTTGGTTACGTATGATTATAACCCACAACCATTGGCTAAAATTACTCCACCAATTAATGTTCATCTGCATCATTGGTCAAAAAGAAAAGCAAGCTGTTGAACTTTGGGACACGCACAAAAACTTTAGGGACCTTTTTTTTGGTCTGCAGCCACACGAGTGACAGTGTACACTGCCACGCCGCCCGCCTGTCATCACTTCCCAATCGGCCACCTCGTCACCAAGCAAGCGTCCAGCCATCCACACACACACACATCAACAGCCTAGCGCTCCATCATGTCGACCACCTTCGCGTTCTCCACCCTCGTCTCCATCTTCTCGGAGGCCTCCAGCTCCTCCGTTGACCAGCTCGTCGCGGATGACAAGAGCAAGACGGTCGTGCGCTTCACGTTCGACAAGGAGCAGGAGTACGCGGCCAAGCCCTTCATTGCGCCGCTGCTCTTCCTTTTCCGCGGCCGCTCCGACCTGGTGCGGAATGCGCTATTGCTATTAAATGTGTGTCTACGCCACTACCGTAGTGCTCTACGTGCTCACCGTATGCGTGTGTCTCTGTCTGTCTGTCTGTTGATATGGCTATGCATCTATAGGTGCTGCTGCGCACCTCTGAGGTGGACGCGACTCCGAGTCTGACGGTGTTCAAAGACGGCGCCAAGGCGCTCACGGTGACCGCCGAGGGCGAGCTCAAGGATCGCATCACCGCGCTGCTCGCGCAGGTCGGATGGAGCCCTGGTACGTCAAGCTTCCTATAATCGAGAGCTCTTCTGTATATGCAGGCGCTGTGGTCCTAATGCCCCTCATTGCCGTGTGGCTATTGTATGTAGACTGCCCATCGGAAGAGCAGCTGCCCAACTTCCTCGCGCCAGTTGACTACAAGGAGCTGCTGGGCGACGTGGACGCGTTCACGACGGGCCAGCGCGACTTCATCGCGAACGGCGCGAACGTGGCGGCGATCATCTGGAACGCGTTCGTGGCGGCCAAGCGTCCAGTCAACTGGGCGGGCTTCTACTTCATCCGTCCGCTGGCCAACCCGAAGGAGACGGACCACTCGCAGATCCTGATCCTCGGGCCGTTCGTGGGCAAGCCAGCGTGCTCGCGCATCCGTCTTCAGAACGGCGTCTGCGGCGCTGCGGCCCGCACCAAGACCGTGCAGCGCATCGCCGACGTGCACCAGTTCGAGGGCCACATCGCGTGCGACGGCGCGTCCGAATCGGAGATCGTCGTGCCCGTGTTCAACGCCGACGGGGACGTCGTCGCAGTCATCGACCTCGACTGCCCCAAGCAAAACGGCTTCTCCGTGGAGGACGAGCGCCACCTGGTCGAGGTCGCGCGCCTGATCTCCGAGCGCAGCGACTGGCTCAACCTCACGCTCCCATACACCCAGTAAGTTTTAGTATTTGCTGTTGACGTAGGTGGTAGTGGCTGGCTACCTTGTCGTCCTCTCTGTACGATCCACAAAGATTGAACCCTCGCTCAGTATGGGAATCCTACACGGAGGCGACAGAGTTCAGGCTCTCATCATGCAAGAGCAATAGGGAGAACTGAGCCAAAATAGAGAGCACCAGCGTATAATGCGTTGCTGTTGATGGTACCTGTACCTGTCAGTCTTTTGCGAGTTGGTTGGATCACCGTCTGTAGGGCTTGACGGGTAGCTTCTTGGTTGATGGAGCCCCACTGCCGCGCTTAACAGAGTGCTTGAGCTCAAACTGGTGAGCCCGGTGCAGGATCTCGGACACCGACCGGCTCAAACTGCTTTTATCGGTCAGTTCAGAGGTGCTGGTGCTTGAGCCAAAGCTGCTGGCACTCTGCGGTCGATAGCCCTGGTTCTGGCCCAGTCGTTGCCGCTGCTGTTGCTGCTGGATGAGCGACTTCCGGCCTTTGCGAAGCACGTGGACGACGTCGTACACTGGCGAAGAGGAGCCTATGCGGTCCTGCGTGGTCAAGGTTGCGATTGTTGAGTCAGAGCTGAGTGATGTAGACGAAGCCGCAGAGTAAGCGCTGATTGTTGATGAGGAATGGGACTGCGCCAGGCGCAACGTCACGCGCGCTTCTTCGTCCTCTCGACGGCGTTGCAGCAGCTGCAGCTTGCGCGAGCTCAGGCGAAAGATGAGCTCCAGGTCTTTCGTGCGAATGTCGGCATCAAACTGCTTGGAACAATCCCATCGCAATAGAGTTCGTCAAGTATGTCAAAGTGAAACTTGGTTCGTAATATGAACATCATATGTAGTACAGTACCTCCTTGAGTTCCAGACAGGCTTTGCGAATCGATGAGGCGTCTACGCCAGGGTACACCGCTACAAACAGTTCGACATGTTCGAGTGTTTAGAGCAGTGTGGAACCGACCAAAATATACAGACAGAAGGATACTCACTGAGCTGGATGAGGCGCTGGAATTCCTTGGTGCTGCTCTGCTCAAGCGTCAGGATCTGCTCCATCTCATCGGTAAAGGCCTCCAGTTCTTCCACTGGTTGAGTCTGATTGTGCTTGTCTCTCCGTTCTTCCAAGTTCTGGTTTGCATCAAAATGGCTCATTCCGCTCCCAGTCAATGCCAGTTTTTCAAACGCCTGGTTGGAAAACGAGCCCTTGACATGCTCGAAGAACGTTCCAATCGACGTGACCAGCTGGCGAGATGCCAGTTCCTGAAGTGTTCACGTACGCCACAAATGCAATAGCCAACATTATCAGCACTAGTAGTCATTAAGAGCTATCCGCCAGTGGATGTACTGGTGGACTGTACGCACGTCGAGCAATGAACTGGATCGCTGGATGATTCGTTTCACGGCCTCAGCTTTCGAGTCGCTGCTCTCGAGCGTCGTGATGCAACTCTTGAGCTCGTTCGGACTGAGAAGATACTGCTCGGTCTCTTCAGCACTCAGGAAGTACTATTGAAATGATACACACACAGCGTAACAACTGTGAGCTTTGTCGACCAAATAGATGGCACCATTAGCGCAAAGCAATTGAAGAACCTTTACAACCCCGTGCCAAGCACAGAGACTTTGTTTGGATGTAGTGCCGCCTGGCAGTGGTGTTTGGGCTGGAGCTAAACAGGACCGCCAGTAGCAGCCCCGCCCAAAGGTTTGCTGGATTTGCGACTGTAGATCTGTGGACGAACTTGACGATTTCTGCCGCTCTCGAAGCTCTTGAGGAGCACTATGGGCAACGTGATACTAACCCATGAAGGAAAAAAGGTCAGTCTAACATGTCAAAGCCATAGAATACAGCAGAGGAGCAACGCATACCTCAATGTAGAGGCAATCAGCCGAGTTGATTGCCTGGAGCTCAATACTCTCTGACGATATCATAGACCCAATCCGCTTTAACGCTCTTCCCTGCTTCCACAGGCTCCCTGGGTTCTTGATCGTACATTGATGGACGACACTTGAGAGTTTGGTAGAAGTTGCCAATCCTCCTTCATCATCCCCATCCTTATCGTCGTGTACTCTAAGACGGCTTGGAAGCAGAGCGGAGATCGAGTCGGACCTCGCCAAGCTGGTCAACTGATCTGTGGTCTCAGTGGGATCTTGTCGTTTTCCCCTCGCTACGTACGCCACCAATAGCTCGTGGATCGCTTTCTCGTCCAGCGGCTTCATCACAATCGCTCGGTTTGATGAAGTCGGTACAACGATTTCCGGGTCTGCCGCTGAGTTCGCATCCGCATCCACGTCAAAGTACGGCACGTAGAGGTTTGAGAGGACGCCAGCACCAAAGAGAGACGTCGGATACCTACACGAATAGCGAAAGCAACACTCTGTTAGATAGGCGAGGTCCCTAGGAGTCTGGTACTGGCACAGAAGTATTATTTCAAGAGAGGAATGGTACCGCACAGTTGCTCGAGGAACACCACGTCGCTCGGAGAGAAACCGGGAAGGAACTGCTCGCTGTAGTAGGCTGTTTGTAACAGCTGGAGTACCGACGCGCGAACAAACACCAATTCACGTCGTCGTTGCTGTCCTTCAGAAGCGGACGCATCAACATGCTTTTGGTGCCGTCGAGCGAACAGCAACTGGTGCATTTGCGACGGCGCAGACGACGAAGACTGTCGATACTCTTGATGTAAACCGCTTTTCTTTGCGTGCTCTAGTATCACGTTCACCTCGTGCAGAGATCGCCTTGCGGATGCGAATACAGCCTTGTCGGTCACAAAGTGGGTATCTGTGCTGGCCGGTGCTTGATCTTGACTCATAGCCTTCGTGAGGTTGCGTTCGTACTCTTCAAAGTCAAAATAGATGCTCGAATCGATTGTTTGTATCCATTCGTACTCATCAGCACTATCGTCACTAGGCGCCATGCGGCGCTGGTTGGTCCTCAGTAGCCAGCTAATGACCGTGGAGCTCAGCGGAACATCGCACTCTGTTTTCGGGAACTGGAGCGTCGTCTTGGTCGCTAGTTGCCGTATCTCCGAGCTTTGACCATCTGTGTTTGTTGAAAATGTCGCTGCTGTTGTTGAAAGAGATCTCGAAGGTGGGAGCCGACGATGCGATCTTCGAGAGGTTGTTCCTGGCACTGGATTCGCCGACTGGAGCGTGGATCGAACGATATCCGTCCAGGTGCTTGACCCAGAGTCCCCGAAATGTAGCGAGGGCTTGCCTTTGCTACCAGTAATGTCAGTCACTGATGCTGAGAACTGGGAGCTCCCGTTGCTCTTCGATTGTAGAACTGCGATGATCCTTTGGATGTGCAGCGTCTGCCCGGTTTCCAGCACAGGGCCATTTCGAACCAGCAGCTCCCGCATCTTCGCCTTGATATCAGCACCACTTGAGCCGGAATTCACTCTGGTTCTGACTGTATTGTTGTTGTTGTTACCGTCCGACGGTACCCTCAGCGGATACAACTGAGAGAAACGAACCGACCCATTCAAATCCTGTTGAAGCCGAGCCAAGAACACGTCCCATTCGAATTGCCTGGTGCGCTCGTGAGCCTACAGCATGATAATGAGGACCAAACCGACCACATCAAGCGACACAATGTCCAAGTAGTCAGTACAAAACGATCTGACTAGCCCGCGAGTGAAGGTAAGGTATAAGATATGTCCACATGATCGACATTTACGAGCATTACGAGCATTACCATACTTTCGAACTCGTCCGTGCTCTCTATCGCGACGCCGTCGATGCGATCGAGCGCTTTCTTCATCTCGGCAATGCACTCGAAGAGCAGCGTCTAAAGCACGCACGCAAACACACAGCAGTTATAATAGTACCCATTGCGATACGTCATTAGTTGTGATTCAAACTAATCATACCTGCAATCGTTCATTTGCTCTCACATCGGACTGGCGCGCAAAGTACGCATATTTGGTTGCATTCACCTTTGCCTGGTGCACCACGTAATCGCAGTCGTGCGCAATTGCCTGTTGCTGCTGCTGGAGCTCCTGAATGCGCGTTTGCTTTCTTCTGCGCAGCTGCATGCGCCGGTGCCGCAGCTCATGGATACGTGTGGTTGAGTAGCTGCTCGAGTTGCTTCCATGCTGGATCTGCTGGAGCAGCGCCGCTCGCACGCTGGGATCGCGTTGAGACAGGATGCCCAGAAATACATCTGCTGGTGATGATGAAGGCAACGAACAACGGTACGCTTTGCAGCGGCCATTGTCGCATGGCCATGTGTTTAGTGGAGCTGGGGCAGCTGCAGGATGGAGCTTTGTGGTGTCATTGCCGTTCACATAGACTGGTCCTGAGCGCGCGTCCTGCACCTTCAGACTGCTGCGTAGTGCCTGGAACACAGACGCGAAAGGATCTGAAGTCATGTGCGCATCGTCGCTGCGCTGCGGCATATTCCTCTCTATGGTATGAAGACCGCAGCAGCAGACAAGTAGAGAGATCCGCTAGACAGGTTCACGCATAGAGCTCACAGCGTGTCGAGTCCAAAGGAGGTGATCGATTTTGGCCGCCGCTTCAAGCCGAATACCTTTTAAATTGCATATGCATTTTATCAAGACCTCAACTCCTCAAAGCAGGCGAGATATTTGTTCTGAGAGGATATGTTCTGACTTCTTGAGAGTCCAGTGCAAGCCAAAAGCAAAAAAAGTTTTTGGTATTAAAGGCGTGCCACCACTTTTTCATCTGGGAACTGGTGTTGTGCTGGCTGTGGTGAAGGCGGGAGTAGTTCTTGTGGGGAGCTTGAGCTGCAGCCTTTCAAAGTATTTGGCAAATTGCTTTCTTTCTAGTGTTTGCCCACGACCGTGCTCGTTAAGAGCTTCTGTGCAAGCAAATCCAAACAAATGCACACAAGCACCTCGCAACGCGGCACTCCCGCTACATTATTCAAAAAATATCGCCGTTGCGTCCCTTCAGAAAGTCACCAACAGATTAAGCATGACGCTGATACTTACATGGTAAAAGATCCCCACGTTCGCTCGCTTGTTCAGTAAAAGAAGAATTAGTACCAGTTTCTCAAGCAACACGCGCGACTCTTTGGGATGACCCTTCGCGCATGCAATTTGTGCTTCACCCACACCACTAAACCAAGAAAGAAATGAGAGCTCACTTCGTACCACACATACATACACATACACAGCACAAACTGAGCCATGGACGTCTCTCGAGAACCCGCGATCTTTCCACAATCCCATTCGCATCATTCGTTTCATGCTTTTGGCACGAGGCGTCGTTTCAGAGCTTCCAAAAGCGGCGAGAAGGTGCCAGCCGCCACGCGCTGATTCGCCCAAAAGAAAACTATTTCATCGAATCAACTCACATATTAACATCTACAGCGCATATTATTGGTGAAAAACCGACCATTTCTATTGTTTCTATTGACAGTGTCTCTCTCTTTCGCATCGACTGAATCCCAAGTCCCAATTCGCAAACAAGTAGGCAGATAATCGAAGATTCCCCCCTTTCCACCCAGGCAGCAGGCGACGCGACGCGAGCAGGCGGACGGACGGGCGTCGAAGGAGCAGCGCGACCATCTATAGGCTCATTTTCCAAGGCTCAGCGCACTCTTGAGCACCAGCAGCGAGCGCATTTCCCTGGTCGCAGCGCGTGCGTTCGATTGGCGTGCGTATCGTATTGCAGACTGTACAGCAGCAACACGTAAGAGAGAGAAGAAGACACATGACGAATATGGCGACGCTCCCGGTGGTGACAGACTCGATCAAGCACATGACGTACGGCAGTGATCGCCACGCGCTCGAGATTGCGATCAACACGATCCTCGCGGATGAGGACGACGACGCGCGCACGGCGTCCAGCTCGTCGCTCGAGAGCCCGTCGCCGATGCTGCTTGGTGCAGGAGTTGGTGACGATGGAGGAGCGATGGGCAACGCGATGAGCACCGCGTCGTCGCGCCACCACGACGACGTCGTGCGCGAGCTTGGTGTGGATCCGAACTACGGACTCTCGCCGCTCAGCGTGGAGGAGCGGCAGCGCGAGTACGGCTTCAACGAGCTCGAGACCGAAGAAGAGGTGCGTGTTGTGCTGTGTGTATTGTGAGTGTCGTGCTATGGACAAAGTTAGCATGCTTCTTGCTCACTATTGGGATCGTTCGCATATGTATGTGTGTGTCTTCATAGGAATCGATTGTGCTCAAGTTCCTGGGCCAGTTCAAGGACCCGCTAATCATGCTGCTCATGGGCTCGGGGGTCGTGAGCGTGCTGATGGGCCATACGGACGACGCGATATCGATCTGCGTGGCGATCACGATCGTCGTGACGGTCGCGTTTGTGCAGGAATACCGCTCGGAGAAGACGCTCGAGGCGCTCAAGGAGCTCGTGCCGCCGCGCTGCCACGTGGTGCGCGACGGCGTCACGACTGACATCTTTGCGAAGGAGCTCGTGCCGGGCGACATCGTGCTCGTGAACGTCGGCGACCGCATCCCTGCGGATGCGCGGCTCATTGAAGCGATCGACCTGGAGGTGGACGAATCGAACCTCACGGGCGAGACGCTCCCGGTCGTGAAGCACACGGCGGCGATCGAGAACGGCCACATGCACCCAATCGCCGAGCGCAAGAACATCATCTACATGGGCACCCTCGTGCGTGCCGGTCGCGGCCGCGCGGTGGTGTTCGGCACGGGCTCCAAGACCGAGTTCGGACTCGTCTTTGACGTGATGCACACCGTGGAAGAGCGCAAGACGCCGCTGCAGAACAGTATGGACACGCTGGGCAAGCACTTGTCGATGTTCTCGATCGGCATCATCGCGATCATCGTGATGATCGGCATTCTGCAGGGCAAAGGGCTGCTCTCAATGCTCCAGATTGGCGTGTCGCTCGCAGTCGCGGCGATCCCTGAGGGGCTGCCGATCTGCGTCACAGTGACGCTCGCATTCGGGGTGATGAAGATGGCGAAGCGCCACGCGATTGTGAAGAAGTTGCCGGCAGTGGAAGCGCTCGGCTGCATCAACGTGATCTGCGCCGACAAGACCGGCACGATCACGACCAACAAGATGGAGGTGATCGAGATCTTTGTGCCGTTCGAGAGTGTGTACGCGGAAGTGAATGGCATCGGCAAGCGCGCGACGAGCAGCTCTACGACGAGTGTGCACGCCAGTGGCGTGGCTGCTGCAGCCTCGGCGGGCATCCAGAGCCACGTGACGATGCGCGGCGAGCCCGTGACCGAGAGCAGCCACCCGCACGTGTTCCACTGTCTGCTCGCCGGCGCGCTCTGCAACAACGCGGTCATCTCGGAGGGTGAAGTGATCGGCCAGGCGACTGAGGGTGCTGTGCTCGTGTGTTCCCAGAAAGTCGGCGTCACGAAGCAAGTCATGGATCAGTACAACCGCGTGAGCGAAGTGCCGTTCAGCTCGGACAAGAAGTGGATGGCGGTCTGCTGCGAGCAGAACGGGTTCCGCAAGTGGTACTTGAAGGGCATGACCGAGGCAATCCTCTCGCGCTGCGACAAGATCGAGGACAACTGCGGACGCTTCAAGGACATGACGGCTGGTGACCGTGAGCGCATCCAGAACGAATCGCAGCAGATGGCGTCGCGCGGTCTGCGAGTGCTAGCGCTGGCGTTTGGCGACCATTCGGACCGCGGCATGGTGTTCTCGGGTCTCGTCGGCATCTCAGACCCGCCGCGCGCAGAGGTCGAGAAGGCGATCATAGAGTTGCACATGAGCGGTGTCAAAACCGTGATGCTCACTGGCGATTCACGGGAGACAGCGATCGCGATTGCGATGAAGGTGGGGATCATCACGCCAGAGGACTTTGAAAATAGCGAGTCCCCAGATGACCTCGCTGTCTCTGGAACCGAGCTCGAAGCGATGGACATGATGGTGCTGGAGAAGCGCATTCTCAAGACGTGCGTGTTCTACCGCACATGTCCGCGCCACAAGCTTAAGATTGTGCGCGCGTTCCAGGAAGCGGGGTTGCAGGTCGCGATGACTGGCGATGGTGTGAACGATGCGCCGGCACTGAAAGCCGCAGACATTGGTATCGCGATGGGCACGAGCGGCACGGATGTGTCGAAGGAAGCGTCCGACATGATCCTGCTGGACGACAACTTCGGCACGATTCTGTGCGCCATGGAGGAGGGCAAGTCGATCTACCACAACATCAAGCACTTTCTGCGCTTCCAGCTGAGCACAAGCATCTCGGCACTGTGTCTGATCGCGATCTCGACGCTGTTCAACCTGCCGTCGCCGCTCAACGCGATGCAGATCCTGTGGATCAACATCATCATGGACGGCCCACCGGCGCAGAGTCTGGGCGTCGAGCCGGTCGACCGGGACGTGATGAAAGAAGGACCGCGCTCAAAGGACGCGAGCATCATCACTCGCCCGATGATCAAGCGCATCCTCACATCGGCGTGCTTCATTGTCACCGGCACGCTCTACGTGTTCTACAACGAGTTGGGTGCCGATGGCACAGTGAGCAAGCGCGACCGCACCATGAGCTTCACGACATTCGTCATGTTCGACATGTTCAACGCACTCTCGTGCCGCTCGGATGACAAGTCGGTGTTTGAGATCGGCTTCCTCTCCAACACGTTCTTCGCGTACGCCGTCGGCGCGTCCCTGGTACGTTCTCTATCATTATATTGTTTGCCTGAGAGCCTTGTGGACTTTGTCTGACCATTTCTCGTTGCTGTGCTGCTGTGTTTGCTTCCTTTTTTCAGGTGGGCCAGCTGCTGGTGATCTACTTTCCTCCATTGCAAGCCACGTTCCACACGGAAGCGCTGTCTCTGGGCGACCTCGTGTACATCTGCTGCATCGCGTCGACCGTGCTGATCTTTGACGAGGGCCGCAAGTGGTACGACAGCAAAACGCGGCTGCACGCGAGCATGCGCTCGGCTAACGTCACGGGCATCAAGAAAAAGAAGCGCTCGTGGCAGGGAAAAGCGTACGAGACGGTCTGAGGCTAGCCGGCGCCAGAGACTGGCTAGGATCAGGACAGGACTCGCTAGCCAACGCAATGATCGATAGATGGATTAGACTCACACTCGTGCGCAAACGCACACATCGCACCGGACACACGAAGAAGCTTGGATTGAACCACACGTCCGCCACTCTCCTTGCCGTGCGACCAACTGGCTAGCTGGAGGCAAAGAGAGAGAGCCTTTGTTGTATAATGTAGTAGATTTGGATGACGATGAATAATGAACTTGGATTTGAACATGCACACGAACGAACGAACGATCTACTTGTAGTTTACAGACATTGAGCAAGTGCGAGCGACGCACACAAACCAAGCAAAGTCACGAGAGATCTGTCGCTCAGCTCTGTCCAAAGACCAGCAGGTGCTGGCCGAGGGACCGCAGCGTCAGGACCGTGTCGAGCACCGTCAATGCGATCGCGCAGGGAACGTTCGCTGGGAACTCGTCTTGGCTGCACTGCGCGTAGTACGTCTACGATTCAAAGACAAAAGACAATGTTAGTTCATGGTCAGCGAGTCGCGTTAATACTATCAAACACACTGTTCTCTGACTTACCTTTGCCGTCTCGAGGTTCCTGCTGATGCCGTCACCGCCCAGGGCGTATATGAGGCCGCAGTTGAACGCCGCCTCTGAGTCACCCAGCTGCGCCGCGAGCGAGTACCTCTCGAGCGCGATCGAGTGGTTGCGCTCGCACACGCCCTCCCACTCGTCGTAGAAGCACATGGCGGTCTTGCGGATGCCCTCCGTATCGTTCAGGTTCGCCGCCTGCGTGTACAGACCGTAGGCTTCCGCTAATGGTCTCTTGGTCGTTCCCATCCACGGGATCACAGCCGTCCCGTCAGATTCACTGCTGTCGCTCTCATCGTCACTTTTTGCAAGTGGAAAGATCACATCCCCATACTTCTCCAGCAGGTATGCGGCGTTGATCTGCGCGTCTTCATCACCCAGCTCCGCGACAAGCCGGTAGTGCAGGAACGCGCGCAGATAGTCGCCCTTCTGGTAGCACTCATAGCCCTTCGTGAGCGAGAACGGCAGCTGCGAGAGCACGTCCGGGTGCAGCGCCACCATGCGGAAGTTGTGCACTGCCTGCTCGCACGACTTGGGCGTCCCCACACCGCGGTACTGCACGACCGCCAAGTTGAACAGCGCCTGGCTCGACTTGGTCTCCGCTGCAAGCGAGAAGTGCTTGAACGCCTTGGACCCATTCCGAGCCACACCTCTGCCGTGCATGTACGCTGAGCCCAAGTACGTGTGCGCCTCGTTGTAGCCCAGCTCAGCCGCGCGTTCAAAGTAGAGCATGGCCTTGGTCTCATTCTTCACCACTGGCGTGCTGCCCATGAGGTACATGACGCCCAGTCCATAGTGCGCAAACGCGTTGCCCTGCTCTGCCGCGCTGCGAAAGTACGTCAGCGCACTCGCGTTGTTCTGGGCGATGCCCACGCCATTCGCGAGCATCATGCCGAAATTTGCCTGCGCGTGGGCATCCCCAGCATCCGCGGCTCGTTGAAAGTACTGCGCGGCCACCTGCTGGTTCTGCTCGACCCCCGCCGCGTCGTCGCCGTAAAAGTATGCCTGGCCGATATGCTCCGTGGCTTCCGCCCACTGTGGATCCGCGGGGTCGGCAGCGAGCGTGCGGTAGTACTCGAATCGCTGCGCCGGGTCCACGAGACCGTCTTCGTTGACAAATGAGGAGCTCGGGAGCCATTCTTCCGACAGCCGCTCGACGATCTGGAAGGGCTTCTCGCCGCCCTGGTCTGCCAGCGCGTGGATGTTCGATTCGGCGCAACGGTGGTAATGCATCACCGCGTTGTCACACGCACCACGCGCTTTCGGGACATTTGGCGCTTTCATCTTGTCACTCAAGTACCGGTACCCGACCGCGAGCGACGCGCTCAGGTCACCGTTCGCCGCGAGTTTCCGAAGAAGCGACTCGGCGGCTTCGTGGCGCTGCTCGGTGCTCACGGATGCGTTGCGCGGCACGCCAAAGTCGATCAGGTTGAGCATCGCGAGCGTGCTCATCGCCGACACGACGCCCGCGTCCGCCGCAGCGCGCAGATCAACGAACGCTTGCGTAAAGTTGCCAATTGAAGTTCCAGTCTTGCGCGTCGCGACGGCCGGCTCAAAGAGTTCCATGTACGCGAGCGTCTCCTTCGCGTAGACGTCGTTCCGGTCAGTGGCGAGTCGTTGCATCTCGGTAATAATTTCATCCGTGAAACCCTCGCTGTCCAAACGCTTTTCGAGATCCAAGAACTCCTGGGAGAGCTCCAGTGCCGCCTCTGCAGCCGTATAGTCGTCACTGCTGCCGTCATAACCGCCGCCAGGTGCTGCTGCATCTGCAGCGTTGTCTAGTTGGTCCAGAATTTGCTCTGCGAGCTCTGAGAGATCCAATAATGTGTCGCTGTTCTTGCTCTTGCCGTCTAGCAGGCTCTCCAGCAGGAAATCCCCGCCCGATCCCTGTGAAGACGCTGACGATACTGCGTCGTGGACCAGTTGCTCCAGCTGTTCCACCACCTCTGGGTCGATCTGAAGAGGCAGGTGCGAGGGATCGTTCGCTTGCTCCTGCACCTGCGCGAGCAGTGACTCCAGCGTAATCCTCAAGTGCTCTTCCACATGTGGCAGCTGTGCGTTGTCCTCGCTGGCGACGCTCGGCTCCATTCGCTCAACACGACTCTGCTCGTTGTCACCCTTTGAAGACTCGTCACCATGCGCCGTCACTCGCGTCCAAGTTATGTCGCCGTCTTGCTCGTTGCCGTGTATTTCCCACGACTCCAATGCAATGCCAATAGGATCTCGCTCGTGTGGTTGGTCACTGCTGATTGATGATGAAGCGGCCGCTACTGAAGCCACTGGAGCGTTCTCGGTTGTATCGTCGTGGCTCTCCGCTGCTCTGCTGCTTCTGCTATCTTGCGTCTGAATCTCCGCGCTCGCGAGCGCTTGCGTAGCGACGAGCGTGATTGCCGCTGCCATCCACTTCCATCGAGCCATGGTGGTGTTCTTGATGGATTGAATATTGCCGCAATCGAAGGCGCTGCGATAGAGAACCGCTGCTGCTTCGTCGTCAATCCGCGCGACCTCAAGCGTCTCGCACCCTCTTATAAACGACACCGGTTTGCTGTCAATTGATCCGTTCTTTGGCGGAAGAAGCTCTAAAAAATAATATTTGCATTAGTAAAAATCAAATATGTCAGTTTACCATTTTTGCAAGGCTATGCGTTCCTGTAGCTTCGAAAAACAGGATTTGCTAGGTCGAAAAAAAGTTCAGTCACCGAGCATACAAATTCCAAATTGTGGAGCTTCAAGCGAGAAGGGTGAGCAAATCCTGATTTTCTTAAATATCAAGACATCAATAGTAAAATACCTTTGAAATCATATTAAATCACCAAACCCTCTATAGAGATTAGGCTGCATCAAAGCAACTTATCAATTGAAGTAAAGTCGACTTAGCATTATCTAAATCAACATTTGATACATTGTTTTCTGTAAGAACCGCAACTACAAAATCTAGTATTATTTTTATAGAGAACATATTTGATGTGGCTCAAAACGGACTCGGCTCGGCTCACGAAGGCTTACGAAGGCTCACGATGGCCAGCTAGGACTTGGATCGGCTCGAAACCTCGAAACGTCGTGTCTGTTCACGCAGGACACACAAGTGATGCTAAGGAAGATGATGCCGAACCATGAAGAGATGGCGCGGGTGGTGAGCGAATTGGACGCCGACGCAGCGCTGCAGGCGATGAAGCAGGCGACCCAGCAGCTCGATGAGATCCTGCAGCATATGTGCGCCAGCAAAAAACCTCCCTCGGATGCTGCAGCAAACGAGGAGGACGAGTTCGCTGATGCGCGTGAGAGCGATCTTGCCAACCAGGAAGGCAACAACTCAAGCTGCAATGGTGTAAATGACGCACGTGAAAGGGAGAAAACACTCCTGCAGCATGTGGAATATCAGTCGCTTGAAGACTATTTCAAGGTAGGGAAGTGGTATACGTGTGAATATCGATCGCTGCGTGGGTGGAGAGAGAGAGAGAGCATCTGATCTAACACTGTGGGCCAATACTGCAAACGTATGTATGCTGCAGGCGATTGAGGTTGCTTTAGCTGGTTCAGTTGACCTCGGCTCAGCGATTCGACTGCTCAACCAGCCAATGTGCGTAGGTGCAGGTGGTGATCTTGACCAGCTTCTTCCAACTTCCGCTTCTCAAAAGCTTCAGCGAGAGCTGTTTGCAAACCTGACGAAATCCATGGTATTCCACTTCATGCCCGACTCGAAGCTGGACCACTGGTCATCAATCGGTAACAGCAACAATGGCGAGCGCTCCGTGTCTCCACCTGTAGCAGAGCTCGAGGCGAATGTGCCGTTCGAGCTCTTTGTGGCTCGCCTGCGTCAGCAAGTGGGGGCGCGCGACCACCTCCTGCCAGCGTCCAAGATCGATGTGATCGTGCACAAAGTTCTCAGCGGCTTAGTCACGCAGAATGCCGCAACAGTCAACGCGATCCGCACTTTCTTCGGCGAGAGCGGAATCAAAGTCAACAACCAGGCTTGTGACTTGCACTGGCAGCAAGGGAACAGCCAAGTGACCCAGGTATTGTGCGCAATTGCCTTATCCACTGACAAGTCGCGGTAGCCGCGGCCGACACATTCTGATGCCAAGCACTCACTTTTTGTTTGCATACTGTATTTGTGCGTTTAGATTTGTGTTCGGGAGACCGAGTGCGATTTCCAGTGGGGGCTTCAGGTTTCCGTGACCACCAGCTCGCTGTTTCGAGTGCAGATCACGCAGAGTGATGGGAGCCACCTTGAAGGCCCAGTGGTTTCTACAACATCGCAGCACAGCATGTTCCTCCCAAAGTCCAAGTACAGCGACAGCGAAGAGGATGAAAGCACCCCATCCTCAATCTCGTCTACCACGAATGTGTACTTGATGGGACAGAAAGGCACCACCAGCTCCTCACGAGAAACCAATGAGATACAGGCTGGTAATGAAGCTGAGAACGCTTTGTCGAAGCCAAACTCGAGCGTGTCGAGCCCCGAATCATTCGCCAGTTATTCGTCAGATCAGTCCAAGCGAGAGTTGCCCGAGCTCCTCAAGGTGTACGTACGCGGGGGCTTCAGCGACGAGATGGTGAACGATGCGACGCCGATCAGTCAACAAAGCAACGAGTTCGTCAAGCTCAGCATCCAAACAGTACGTAACCAAAGACTTAAATTTGTGCTTGTGCGTAAACTCAAGAGCCTATAAATGGTGACTCTGATGGCTCGCTATGACATGTAGCCATTTCCTAGGATGCGGATCATCCAGGCCGCGTGCAGCCGTTTTCACGCACTGCTACTGAACGATCTGGGCATTGTGTTTGCGTTCGGCCACTCGGTCGACGGCGCTCTGGGGCTGGGCTTCGATGAAGGCATGGGCGGGGTCGTCACGTCCCCAAAGCTGCTGACGTTCTTCTTCGACAAGCTCATCACAGTCAAGGACGTCGCGTGTGGAGGCGACCCGATGGCAGGCGCTCATTCTGCAGCTGTGACCACCGACGGCAGAGTATACACGTGGGGTACAGGCGTCGCACTGGGCAACCGATCGGTCCGAAGCCATTCGGAGCCGCAGCTGATCGAGTTCCCGCCTGTCGATGAGCTCTCGGTTTCAGACCAACCGCAAAATGAGAACCAAGCCAATCAACAGAGCGATGCCAGCGTCGTGAAGATCCAGTCGATCTCCTGTGGCGGCGGGTTTTGTACCGCATTAGCGGAGACTGGGCACGCATTCACGTGGGGCAAGTGGAGTGACGGCCGCCTTGGGCTAGGCAAGATCCCGGTTCTGAATCAAAGCTCGCGGAAATACGGACGGCGACGCCAGTTCCAGTCTTTCCAACTCACCCCAAAGCAGTTGGTGAGTCCCTGGACTGGTGTCAACAATGCCTCAGCATCTACAACAGCTCTGTTATTCGCAAAAATATCGTGTGGCGAAGCGCATTGCATTGGACTGACGCGAGATGGAGCAATTCTGACGTGGGGACGTGGGACCCACGGTCAACTTGGTCATGGAACTACGAAAGACGCATTGGCGCCAACCGAAATCGTGGTTGCGAGTGAGCGCCATTTAAAATGGCGGGATGTGACTGCGGGCGAGAACTGGAGCATGGCGCTCGACGTCCACGGTCGCGTGTGGACGTGGGGCGCTTGTGGCGGCGAAGTGCTTGGCCACGGCAATGGCACATCGTCTAGGAAGACCGCGGTTGTGACCGAAATGATCCTCCAACGACACCACCGCCTACTAAAGCAGCAGCAGCGCCAGCCTGTGGTAACGAACAATCTTGAAATGGTGGCACCACCGCCGTTGCCTCAACTAAACTGGATGCGACCGCAGCTCGTACCGTCCTTCAGCAATAGCGGAGGGGTCCAGATTCACAAGCTTAGTGCTGGGCTTCAACATGCTGCTGCGGTATCACAAGACGGCGATCTGTACCTCTGGGGCGAAGGCAACAGGTTCACCGGTCTGCCAAACCTCGTACGCTCAGCCAGTATTGGTGACGAAAAATCGATTGAGAATGTCATGGGGTCCGAGATCGTTGAGGACGTTGCTTGCGGAGGGGATCTCGTGATCGTGTTCACTTCCGGGTCTTTTCTCGCTCGATCTATGCAGCAGCTACATCATCAGTGCGCTTTACTCTCCGCCGAGCACCAGGATCTCGATCGCAGCGCGTACAACCAAGCGATTTCTCGCCTGGCGACCGACATCGTGATCCTGGTGTCGGGAAAACGGCTCTTTGCACACAAGCTGCTACTCGCGAGAAGGAGTGAGGTGCTCCGAGACCTCATCTTGAACGAGCAGCGGACTAATTTCACATCGTCGCAACAGACACAACAA
The DNA here is from genome assembly GCA_038050575.1 of Globisporangium mamillatum. Taxonomy (NCBI): domain Eukaryota; phylum Oomycota; class Peronosporomycetes; order Pythiales; family Pythiaceae; genus Globisporangium; species Globisporangium mamillatum. The sequence continues at coordinate 26,580 of JALBYZ010000175.1, read as the reverse complement.
CAGGGAAGAGACGGGAATGCAGAAGAACAACAAGAGCCCAGTCTCATGGAGCTCTTGCTCCCGCAGCTGCGCTTCGACGTCGCGCAAGTGCTTCTTGAGTTCATCTACACAGACAATTTCTCGCTCATGCTCGATCCGCAATCGTATCTGATCCGCGACGTGCTGCGCGCTGCCAAGTTCTACAAGCTCCAAAGCCTCGAGAAGCTCTGTCGCGATGCGTTGGCGGGGAGCGCAGCGTCGTCAGTCTACCCTCTTGACGGATTTGATGTGGGGTCAAGTCTCCATCCAGGGGCAAACAAGGGAAAGAACGCATCAGACCAAGAGCTCCGCAGTCTGAACGTGGACCTCCAGTTTGCGTTCGGGGACCCCACTTGGTCGGACCTGACACTTCTCACAGAAGGGAACCGAGAGATCCCCGTGCATCGCTGTGTGTTGATCGCTCGAAGCGAGTACTTTCGCGCGCTGCTTGGGTTTCAACTGAAGCACGGGCAACAACAGGAGCATGCGAGCAAAGTCAATATGGTGATTGAGGTGAACGAATCGTACGTGAGCATGCTACGCGTGCTGAATTTTATCTACAACGACCATGTTGCTCTCCCAATTGCCCTCGAAGAAAATAACCAGCAGCAAAATGAAAATGATGACGATGGTGAGGATGACGATGCAGCGGAGCGGCTACTCGAGGACCTCATCGCGGCGGACAAGTACGGACTCGTGCGTTGGAAGCGGCTCTGCGAGTACGCGCTTCGCGTGAACTTGGCCAACTGCCTCGAGGTGCTCGCGGTCGCGGACCTGGTGAGCGCGTCCCACTTGAAGCAGGTGGCACTGGCGTTTCTGCAGTCAAACTTGCCGATCGTGACGTCCGAGCCGGCGTTTGTCAAGTTCAAAAGCGACTTCCCGCACTTGCTCGAGGAACTGTTTGCAAGCATCCGCATGGAGACCACGAACGAGACCTTGCTGAGGGTACCGACTGTACCTATCTGTTGTACTGAGCTCTTGGCGTATCCCAACAGCTCACTCCACCATGTGTGTGTATCTTGTGACTGACTGTGTTGATGCTCCCTCTTTATCCCTAGAATTGGCACAATACAGTGGAGACGCAGCTCAATCTGCAGCGCGAGCAGGACGCGCGCGACTGGAAGGCCAAGTCCGAGGCTGCGGCCAAGTTCCCCTGGCTCTACCTCATCCTCGCGATTACGTTCGCGACGCTGTACCTCGCGGTGATGAGCAAGCAGGCGCACGAGTACCCATTCGTGCCGGCGCTCAACCTGGTCGCGCTGCTCGGGTTCTTCTGCGCGCTCTTCTTTGGATGGATCTGAAGAAGACGCCCCAGAGCTCACGAGATAGCAGTGCACATAGATAGCAAAACTCATTTAAGCAAGGCAGCGAATACAGACACAACTGCAGGTTTTTATACCATTCGGAAAGCAAAGTTGGGTGGGGGTTACGGTCTTCAACTCGCGTGTTTCTCTGGCTTCTGGCTGACTGGCTGGACTCCTCCTCTAATGTATTAACTGCGCCTGTAGTTGCTTATTCGTCCTTCTTGGCTGGGGTCTCGTCAGCGTCAGCAGCAGCGGCGGCGTCGTCGTCGGCCTTGGCGCCCGCTGGCTTCATGCGCTGGAGCTTCTCTAACCACGACATGGCGCTGCCGGTCGTAATGGACGGGTCGAACGCGCTGCGCGCCGAGATCTGGTGGGGCGAGTAGATGAACACGTCTTCCTTGAGCTTCTCCTCGTAGTTCTCTGCTGTGATCCACGATCCCGACTGCTGGCGCAGCGACGCTAGCAGCGCCTCACGACGGCGCTCCACCTCGGCATTGCGCGCCTCACGCACGAGTACCTTCTCCTCAAAGTACGCGCGCACCTTCTCCTCGTGGAGCGCCTTCTCGCGCGCCACTTCCGCCGCGCGGATTGCCTGCTGCTGGCGCTTGATCTCCAAACGTGCCGCCTTCTCCTTCATGATCTTCAGTCTCTGGGCTCTATTGGCATCATATACGACACATTCATGAGCATACTATACGTATACAAGCAGAAACACAATAGCAAGGAGGACAACGTACTCGGCATCACGGGCGAGCTTCTCCTTGCGGCGCGCGACTTCCACGATGAACTCCTTGCGCAGCGACGCGACCTCCGCACGGTAGGCGGTGCGCGACTTGACGTACGAGTACGATCCGTCGACGTTAGAGACCGCAGCCTGCGTGGACGCCTGTGTTGTATGTATGAAGAGATGCGTAGCATGATGCACGTTTTTATTGGCAATGCGCACACGAAAGACAGAGAGAGTTGTGTTAGAAATTGCTTGCATTGAGCGTCAGGCAAAAGACGCGCAGCGGCGCATATAGGGAGAAGCGTATGGACAGAGCGAAACGTACCGCGCGGGCGAGCACGACGCCGTGCTTGGCGGACGTCGCGGCGGAGAGCTTGAGCAGCGCGGCAGGCATGGTGAGTGTCGTCGTTGTCTCCTGGATTTGTCCTTCCACCACAAAAAATGCAGGTCGAAGTCCCAGCCAGACATATTTGTGCGCGCGATTCATTTTTGAATTGAGCTTTTGAAGTGTGTGTGGCCCACCTCATGTTTTACCGGATTTTACCCGGTACCGATTTGGCAAATAAGGGTTATAATAGGAAAAAATTTCCCACAGTGATCCACACTTGAAGCCATTTCTGCAAAAACGAAAGAGTCAATTATGCCGTGATCGCCGTCTATCAATCATATGGTTGAATTTGTTTTTCTTCGTGCTAAAACAGTGTTGCATTAGGCCAGGAGAATGCGGGAGTTTGAGCTGGAAAGGCTTTTGCTCCCGATCCGATCAAGACGATTGTATCAAAGTGGCAGCTTGCTGCTCTGGTATTTTGGAGAGTGAAGCTTTCAGGGCTGACAGCACGTGCTGTCAGCGCAGTACTGATATAAATGAATTAAACGGGGATCAAGGAAAATTGCTGAAGGAGTTTGTTCAACTGGGCTGTTTCCATCGTGTAACGTCGCTACTATCTATCCACCGCATTACATAGCATGAATAGCTATCCAAAATAAGTATGTTTCCCCCTGAAAATATCTGTCGAAATTTCAAATGTATTGACACAAGAATAGCCCAAGTGGCTGCCATCAACAATCCCTCCCCAAAAATCCGAAAACCTCGTTTTCCACCTTTCTGTCACCACACACCATTGGATTTTTCGCATTCAAACAACGGCACACAGTATAAAACCTCGTTTTCACACCCTTTGAGAAGGGAAAGGAAGCCTTGGGGTTGAGTTTCTAATTGTCCTGGCGCTGCACTCAATGCTTTTGGAACTGACTGACTGTGAAAAAACAAAACAATAGGGGAATCCCATAGAGCGCGAGAAAGCGAGGGGCTCACACGCGCAACAACCGAACAGCTCCACAGCAGGCGAGGCGAGGACGAGGTGAGGGCAGGCGGCTCCGTGACAGACAGACAGACAAACAGACAGACAAGCCTGCGCGCGCGTGTGTGTGTGGATCGTCAGTCTACAAGACAGCGAGCGAAGCAGTTAAGGAAGGAGGCCAGCATGAGTAGCAGCAAGTCCGGCGCGCCGACGTACTCGGCCAAGGACATGGAGGTGCACCGCGAGTACATGAAGAAGTACAAGATGCAGTCGAGCGACCTGGGCAAGCAGGCCATGAAGTACCGCGACCACTACGAGATCCTCGGCATCGAGCGCACCGCCACGCACAGCGAGGTAGGTATGCGTGTGTGTGTGTGTGTGTGTGAGAGAGAGAGAGAGAGAGAGGACGCTGCCGTTAGAGACCGCATACTTACAGTGCTATTTATGTGTTTGTGTATGCGTACAGATCCGACAAGCGTATCGTCGACTGGCGCTCAAGTATCACCCGGACCGAAATGGGACGGCGGAAGCGCAGGAGCGATGGGAGGGCGTACCTGGTGAGTGCTGCTGCTGTGAGCGCATTTGGCTTGATGTTCATGCACGTGGCGTTATGTATTAACTCTTTGATATGTGGGCTTGCCTTTCTTCTCACATACGCAGCTGCGTACGCGATCATCTCAAACCCAAATGACCGCGCCGAGTACGACGCGACGCTGGAGACCCGCGACGCGCTCGTGGAGTTCTACAAGACGTACAACCCGGCCAAGCTCGACAACGCCACGATCCAGACGATCATCGACGGCTGGTATGGCCGCGAGGTGGAGCTCTTCCAGATGCTCAACTCGAAGTACGAGATCGCGCCGCACCAGGGCACGAACAAGGCGCTCCAGCGCGCGCCACCAAAGCTCCCGCTCGATCGCGCGCGAGCCGTTTCTCAGGACAGCATGTCGTTCCAGATGAAGCAGGGCGTCGTTCACGACCTCACGTGGAGCGAGACGATCGGCTCGGCGTTCTGCTGCAAGGGCGTGATCGGACGCGTGTTCAGCAAGAGCTACTACGAAGTGGAGACCCAGAGTCCGGGCTTCATTGTCGACCACGGCCCGTCGAACACGCCCGGACAGGGTCCCGTGCACACAACGATGCAGTCGCCCGCGATGCCGCCGCATCTGTCGAGTGCCAGCAGCCCCGAGCCGCTCAAGGGAGGAGGCAATGGCGACGACACGGCGTCGATGCGCACCACAATAGCCGACGAAGACGGCGATTCGCGACCCAGCATGTTGGACGACAACAGCTGCAGCAGCACGCCGCCGAGCAGCACGTCGTCCTCGGAGTCGCAGATGAACCTCACGACGTCGGCAGCGACGGCGACGCCTACGGGAGTTCCTGCGGCAGCCGCAAGCTAAGATGGTGTTGCTTTTCGTCAACTGTTCTCGAGTGTGCTTCTGCTGGCACTCTAAGAGGAGAAAGAAAGAAGGGAAGGGAGGGAAGAGAAGGCAGGAGGCGTCTGCCTTCTCTGTGTCTATAGTTTTTTGTTTGTTTGCTTTTGTCTCGAACCACAGACGAATATTATTATTATTTGTATCCCCCGTGCACGCCACTTTGGCAATCATGCACCTGTCTGTCATTTAGTACTGCCCGAGGTCGTGAAGAGCTCTTACAGGTGTATAGTTGTAATTTTCGAAAACCTGGCAACTGCTTTCAGTCATTTCAGTATTCAGCCATAACATGGCAAGGTTCAAGCAGAGAAGCAAGTGAGAAGCATGATGACCCCCAGTACGTTCACGGGCGATGGCGACGCCAACGGACAGCAGCAGAGCTTCCTGTCTTCGACGAATGCTCCGTCGCGCCGCCAGTCGAGTGCGGTGAGCGCTGCTGCGAACGCGACCATCTGCTCGAGCGTCACGCTCTTCCCGCTGCACGCACTGCAGCGTCTGATGCAGTGCTTTGGGTACACGCACTCGGTCCGTATGCAGAGCGGACGAACGTACGTCACTTGCCATTGAAACTGAGCTGTGTTATGTGTGCGCCGCCTAGATATAATGTGGGATACTGTAGTGTTGCTGTAGGGAGCGAGATCGCGCAGGGCGGCTACTCGTACGTGTACAACGCCCGAGACACGCTGACGGGCGAAGCGTTCGCGCTCAAGAAGATTCTGTGCCAGAGCGAGGCCCAGATCGAGATGGCGAAGCAGGAGATCCAGATGCACAAGGCGTTCGCGCACCCAAACATCATGCCGCTGACCGACTATGCCGTGCTCTCGGTGGATGCGAACGCGCTCGAGTACTACTTGCTGTTCCCGTTCATGGAGGCGAGTAAATGTGTGGCTCTAATTTGCAGTCTATTGCATATTCATACACTTATATGCCAATGTACTAACATAGTGCGGTTGCTTGGTATGCAGAACGGAACTCTGAGAGAAATGATTGATATCTCGTTAAGGTACGTACATCCTGCTACTACTAGCTGGTCGAATGACCTGAAGTAGCCTGCTCTGGTAAACATACTTACCTTGGCTGCTGAACTGCGTGTACAGCCGACGCATGAGGATATCGGAAACCCAGATTCTGGAACTCTTCTTGAAGATCTGCCGCGCTGTAGCTGAGTTGCACTCCAAATCGCCACCGCTTGCTCACCGTGACATCAAGGTATGCTTTTCATCTTAAGTGTCGTTGCCGATCTTGTCTCAGTCTGCTGATCGATCTTGTGATCTCTCTTGTGAATTGGATCGTAGCCTGAAAACGTGCTGCTGTCCGACTCAAACGAGCCGATCCTGACCGATTTTGGATCCGTCTCGGTCGCCGATATCACGATCACGAAGCGCGCCGATGCGCTGCTGCTTCAAGAACGGGCTGCGCAACTCAGCTCCATGCCGTATCGCGCACCAGGTATGCTTGTGTGGTCATGTGTTCAGTGCAGCACTACGATGTAGTTGTTAACTGCTCATTGTTTGCTGTTGTTGTTGTTGTACTGCTGTAGAGCTGTACGACGTCCCGGATCACGCGCACATCACCAGCAGAACTGACGGTAAGACCTGTATGTTGCTTCACCCCTTCCCTCTGCTATACTGAATCGGTGGTGCTGAATGTCGATTGTCATACTGTGCCGGCTGTACAGTATGGTCGCTCGGATGTCTTCTCTACGCCATGGCGTTTGGGTATTCCCCCTTCGAATGCTCGTTCTACGACAACGGTGACGTACGCATCGTCGAGTGCACCTATCTCGCAGTCATCGGAGCGATCAAATTCCCGAAGACCCACTCGTATTCGACTGACTTCTGCGACTTGATCCGGTAGGTGTCGAACGAGAGCTTGGATGCTCTCTCTGACCTGTGTGCGCGCTGCGTGTCAAATTGAAGAATGAGGAGTTGGTTCTCACTGCTTTAAATGTGTTGTTTGTTTGGACAGCTGGCTGCTCACTCAAGACTTCCAAGCCCGACCAACAGTGTTTGACGCCATCGAGAGGATCCACGCGCTGAATCCGTGACCGCACAAACGCACCACGCATGCAGAAATCCTTCATATAGAAAGAGCACTGGTAACAGCAACTAGAGGGCGAAAAAGCGCGCCAGCGCACCAATTCGATGCCCATGAAAATTTTTGGCGGGGATCGCTTGCGTGTATATTCGTATTTATCGCTTCAATGAGCTCATTTGTTGTTATTTTGAAATTCTTGCTGCGTCTATTCTTGAAACTCAACTTTAAAAATTTTGCTCTCTGATTGGCCAGTAGATCATCATCCAATCAGATCTCGTTATTTGAAGAATTTTCTACATCGTGTTTGAGAGTGTTGGTCAGGGAACCACTGGCGGCCTTTCTTCCCAATAACACGCCACCAGCGCGGAAATGGGGGCGGACGCCATGAGGAAGCGCTTATTCTCCAACTTACCACGGCCTCCGCTCACACATTCCACCTCCAGTCCCCGATATCAACATGAACGCCAGCCCTATGGCTCCGTGCGAGAAGCGACCGGCGTCCCCTGATGGCAGCGGTGAAGGTTCCACGCGCTGCGACGGTTGTAAGTCCTGCGGCGCCATCTTGGAGCTCGATGGCTGCGGCCACCGCTTCCACCCGCGCTGCATCTTCACGTGGCCGATCTCGCAGTGCGAGATTTGTGCAGCGCCTGTAGGCGCGGTCAAGATCTTCCGCGAGTATAAGAATGCGCAGAACTCGATGGTACGCAAGGGCAAGTGGAGCGCGGACGAGCACAAGTACGCGAACATGATGATGAAGCAGTTTCAGCTCGGCGCGCTGCCGCTCGTCGACGGACTCCACTTGCGCGGGTTCATCTCGAGCTTACTGCAGTGCGACCCGCTGCGCGTGACGAAGAAGTACTCGGGCCACGCGATCGGCAAGCAGAATTTCTTTTACCAGTACCGCAAGAACTACTGCTACAACCTGCACATCAAGCTGCAGAAGCGCGTGTCGAGTCTCCGCAACCACTTCTACTGGCACATCCAGTACCGCTGCAAGTTCGGCCACTCGATCAACATCCAGGAGCTGAAGGCCGCCGAGTCGGACTACTGGATCCGCGAGTTCCTGCGCTTTGCCGACAAGATCGGCCAGCGCGTCGAGTTCTCGGCGCACCCGATGCCCGCGTCTCCTGCTCCAGGTCCGCGTCCGGTCGTCCAGCAGCAGGAGGAACAACAACCAGCGATTGCTGAGGCAGCATCCCCAAGCGCGCCAAGCGCTCCTGTCGTACAGCCAGTGGATGAAGTGAAGATCGAGATCGCGGCGCACGAACCTGAAGAGCAGGAAGAGAAGGCGTCGACGGTCGTCATTGACACCATGGCGCCAACATCGAACAAGTACTCCCAGTCGTCTGCTGACCTCGCAGAAGGCGCGCTGTCGCCACTGAGCTTTGACGAGTGGAACGACGCGACGCCAGCGTTCGGCGCGGTGCTGGATGGCATGGTCTTCGAGGACTTTTCGCAGGGCGACTCGACCATGTCGCCGATCTTGCCCAGTAAAGTGGCGGTGAACGCGCGCTGCTCGCTCACCGATTGGCTCCAGGAAGAGGAGTCGCGCTGGAACGAGACCATGGCGGTGCCGTCGTGGTCGTTCACGCTCTCGGACTGCGCTTGAGCAAGCCACTGCTGAACGAAGCATCAACACAATGTCTGTACCATATTTATGAGATCCACCCAGGCAGGCAGGACCAAGGCATTTTTATCCCATTTGCGCACTTGTTCCCATCCGATAGCGAGGAGGTCAGAAAAAAGATTCGCATAGTTAGTGAGTAGGTTAGTTAGTTTATTTTCCTCGTTTTTGAGCAACACAACATGTCAAAAGAGACTTTCTGTTCTTTTATTCGTTACAAGATGCGCGCCGCTTGGCTATCCTTCAGAAGAGCAACCTTTTCCAGTGCCGCGTCCTGCCATCAAACGCATCCCACGCGGCACGAGCATACAACCAGACAATGGGCACAAAGGAGTCCCAATGGTACACGAAGAGCTCCATTCGGCGAGGCGGTTCTGACGGCATCTCACAGAGCTGGCAGGCGTCCCGTCTGCTCCAGTTCACATCAGTGTGCAACAGCTCTGCTCAAGCAACGGATCACCAATCGACGCCATTATCACCCAACGCAGCACTTGCAGGCAAGAGCTCGTCGTCCTCATCTGCTGCGCTCAATGCGTACTTGGCAAAGTACCACCAGAGTGGGTCATTAGGACAGCTTCAGCGTTTGGTGGACGGCATTGGATCCACAGGAAGGCAGCATCGCGACTGTGTAGCAGATCGGCAGGTCCTCAGCACCTTTCTTCCGTCTGAGAGGACAGCGCATGCGCTGCCAGAGAGCCCACTGTCTCGGTTCAAGAAGCAAGCGGTTCGAGTCGCGTGGAAGCCTGTAGATTCACGTGAAGCTGGTGCCAAGAACTCGGACTTCATCAACACCCCAACAGGAGATCGCCACCAGCAGCGATTCCCAGTGACGAACCCTAAGCTAAAGTCCAGTTTGAATGGCACGTACATTCTCGACAACAGTGTCTCCAGCATGAATGAAGAAGATCCGAGTCTGGAACCCCTGACTTCGACGAGTGCTCGCGCTGTTCTGGACAGAATTCGCGAGGCAAAGTCGCTTGGTGGACAGCCGACGAAGAAGACATTTGCGTTATTGTCCAAGGTTGTTTGCTCTCAGCAGCAAGAGCTACTTGACATGGAGAACCAACAAGGTTCTGATGTCACAAAGAAGCCGGTCGACGAAAGATTGAGTGGTGATGCCAGCAGCGAGGAGGTCAATCGTGGTCCAGTTGAGTTGTTTGGCGACTCCCAGGTGAAGGCTTTACCTGTTCTACTACCTCCTGTCTCGGTCACACCTCAGCAAATAGCTGCTTCTCAACAGCATCTTCTTGAAACTCGAGACAAACCGATGATACCGCCCGAGTTGCCTTCTGGGTTTCCAAGTTCAGACAAACGAGAACAACCTCGGCGGTCGAAGAACAAGAAGAAGGCCGCTAATGTTTCCGTAGAAACGGTCCTCAAGGTCGTGAAAGCTGCACTTTTGATCCAAAGAGCGTGGAAGATGCAGCGACAAGAGCGACAGCAGCAGCAGCAGCATTCCACGATGATCCATGGCTCTGATGACTGTTCCAGGGGAGATGACATTGATCTGACCTGTATTATCGAGCCATCGGAACAAAGCGAGTCACATCAGCCTGCTTTTGTGTTGCCTCGTCCAGCTCAGATCATGCTGCCACAAGTGCATCCAAATAAGGCAAACCGAGGGAAAGAACTGAGTGTTGACGCTTCCACAGCGCACGCTGCCATCGGGATGGCTAGTCGAGATGAAGGAGATACCAGTGATGCAGGTCAGTCTACTCCGACAGCTGAAGCTGCGCTTCACGAACCAATCGAAGCGCTGTGGATGGAGGACGAGTGGGTCTGCTTAGAGGAAGGCGGGTACCTGGGAGCTCTGGAAGACGCTTTCAGCTCTCAAGATCCTCTCTCGAGGAAGCAGGACGAAGCCAATCTCCTGATCTGGAGACATCCACAGAAGTTGATTGAGCGTCGCGAGAGTGAGCGGATCGCATGGTGGCAGCAGTGCAAGAGGGACAAACGTACCATGAGAATGGCTTTGAGTGATGCTGAACATTGTGGAAAGTTTCACATTGAGGTGGCGCCGTCTTCTACCACGCAGACTGAGAGCAAAGAAGTTCGTGAACCGCTTGCTCCAAGCAAGATTGGCAATCATGTTGACCTTATTGCCACACCAGAGCGAAATGCGCTTCACATCCATTTGCCAAAATGTCGACTCGCAAGAAAAAACCACAGACTGAAGAGGGTTCGAATCCAGGTGAGCTGCGCTCGTGGTGGACAGAGAGCGAAACTGGCGAAAGTCCAAGTGACGAGCGATGCTGAAGTGAAGCAACAGTCAGCTTGTGATGATCAGCTCAGTGTGAACGGTGCTGGGACAGTGACCCATAAAGCTGCTTTTGGCATTGACAGGTTCGTAGTTTTCTCTTCTCCGAGGAGGAATGAGGAAACAAACGAGGTTGTTGTCGACCAGAGGAATGATCTGATATCGATCGACGTCCTGGAAGTTCGCAGCGCTCTTTCTTGGGGTAATAGCGTAGCGAACTCTGAATCCTCACGTCATGGTGACAGTAGGGATCCAGACCAAGTGAGGCAGAATGAAATCTGCGACTTCTTCCCTTTGCATTGTGTCACAGTGGAGCGAGTGTCATCAACGACATTCTCCACAAGTTTAAGCGAGAGTTCGGGATCGCACCAGTGCAGTGAGGGAGGCGTCAATTCCACGAAAGACGCGAACAAGGATGATGTGAGCGCTTCGCTTCACCACATTTCGCGTGACTACGATACAAGAGCTGTAGTCAGTAAGGATGGTAGTCGCTTCGAGACCCAACCACAAAGTGAATTTGAGACGAACACGAATGAGAACGACGACCAAGAGCCTCAAGTTGTCGACGAAAACAGGCTCACGCCTGAAGAGGAACTCCCAATGGCAATTTTCCAGGCAAGCGGTCTTGAGAAAAGGCATGTGGCGAAAGCCTTTGGCGATGAGTTTGCGAACCAACAAGCCAGCGAGCCAGCGATGGAGTGGATGGGGCGTCATCGCGAGAGCGACATGCAGGTTGGCGAAATGGGCGAAACAAATGGGCTGCGTGGGCGTCCAGTTCACTGTGTTGATCCTGCGAAGAAAGAAGAGTTTCGACAGATCCTGAGCGAATTCAAAGCGTCCTTACGGCAATCGGTATCAGCTTCCTCGTCGCCTTCATCGTTAAGGTCGTCAGCTCTGTTCTCAGCGTCTCTGAACAGCACCAGCAATAAACCACCGTATCTCGTTGAGGACGGGCCCGCACAGCCAGACTCGCATGGTGGTGACGATCTGGTAGAAGTCGAAGACGAAGAAGACGGCGAGCTAGACCAAGAGTTGCAGGCAATGCTGCAGGAGATCAACCACTTCAAGCAGCAGTTTCCAGTAACCAGGGGAAGCAATGGCGCACCTGCATGACACGTTCTAAGGATCAATCAAACATCGCATTGTCTAATTGGATTTCATGGAGCCATTTGAACAAGCTGAAGCGATGTTACGCTGGCGCTTTGAGAATTCCCATTACGTTGCGTCACAGCAATCGCAAGCTCTTGTTGGGAAATGCTGCAGGTGAGTAGGATGGCGATGCGAGCAAGCGAACTGTGATCTCGGTGCACGTGCGGAAGCTCATAGACAAACAGACGAAAGGCGCGTGCAAATGCGACAGGCAGACACGCCACGCAATGACATGCAATACCACGCACGAGGAGCCGTGGTGACCAACCATTTCGCGGCCGTGAACCATTCGTTTTTTTTTCAGCAATCAATTGCCAGAGTGCATGTGTGCATCTGGATCGGTATCCATCCATCCGTCGACAGACCGATTCTGCGTGCTGGTTGGCCAGTGGGAGTGGCTCATCACGCCATTAACAAAATTTAATTGGTTTAAATAAAAAACAATTTGGCGAATCAAAAGTCAAGACTAGACGACTCTGCACCTGTCATAGTGCATAAACAAGGCAAAGGAGGGATGACGAGCTTTTTGGCTCCTTTGCCAAAGAAAGTATGGAGGACCAAGAAACTTTTGCTGTTGATAACGATAAGCAAGTTCCGATTTCAAGCCTCCTGGAGGACTTGCATGAGCTGCCTGTCAGTACCGTCGAGTTAGTTAGCTAGTGCGATTGGCAATTGGCAGTTTTTCATCCTTTTTATTTTTGGTAGCGAATGTTTCCAGAAAACAGATTCAACGTCGTCTTTTCGAATCTGCCGCTCTTCTTCCAATCCAAGGAAATGAAGCCCACAATGTTGCACGAATGTGCCACAACAACAACGGAAACGAACACGCTTTGACCCCCCTCACTCATTTCACAATCGCTCCGCTCGTCCGCACTCGTCCGTTAGTCCGTCTGTCGATCGCCATGGCCACCTCCGCTCTCCCAGTACGTCTCTGTCCCTCTTACCTGCTCTGTCCGCATGTGCATATGCGCACGGACTGATTCGTCTATGGCTCGCTGTTCTCTCCTTCTCTGTGTATCAGTTCCCTGAAGGCACGCCCTGCACGTCGCCAGATACGTGCTTCGTCAAGGGACCTCACGTGCACCGTCCTCGGTACGTCTCTCTCTCTCTCTCTGCTAATGCGTATGGGCTTCTGTAGCGTGCGGTAGTGACGGTGATGGCTTACGTTATATGTGTTGGTATGACTTGAATGGGAATGCTACAGCAAACCGGAGCCAAAAATCCTGAACACGATCCTAGAGCACGTGGGCAACACGCCGCTCGTGCGCCTCAACACGATCGCGAAGAAGGCGGGTCTTGAATGCGAGCTGCTCGCCAAGTGCGAGTACTTCAACGCCGGTGGCTCGGTCAAGGACCGCATCGGCAAGCGCATGGTGGAGGACGCGATGGAGTCCGGACGCATCACCCCTGGTGACACGCTCATCGAGCCAACGTCCGGTAACACGGGCATTGGTCTCGCACTTGCCGCCGCGATCTACGGCTTCCGCATGATCATCACGCTCCCGGAGAAGATGTCGCAGGAGAAGGTGGACGTGCTCAAGGCGCTTGGCGCGGAGATCATTCGTACGCCGACCGAGGCTGCGTGGGACTCGCCAGAATCCCACATCGGTGTTGCGATGCGTCTGAACAAAGAGATCCCGAACTCGCACATTCTGGACCAGTACACGAACCCGTCGAACCCGCTCGCGCACTACGACGGTACGGCGGAGGAGATCCTGGACGCGCTGAACAACAAGGTGGACATGGTGGTGATGGGCGCTGGTACCGGCGGTACCATCTCAGGCACGGCCCGCAAGATCAAGGAGAAGGCGCCGCAGTGCATTGTCGTCGGCGCGGATCCAAAGGGCTCTATCCTCGCGTACCCAGACAACCTGAACGACGAGAAGCGTCTGCAGTCGTACCAGGTCGAGGGCATTGGCTACGATTTCATCCCTGACGTGCTCGACCGCGATCTCATTGACCAGTGGATCAAGACGGACGACCAGGAGTCGTTCCTCTTGGCGCGTCGCCTGATCCGCGAAGAAGGTCTGCTCTGCGGTGGCTCGTGCGGCTCTGCTCTCCAGGCTGCGCTCCAGGCCGCCAAGTCGCTCAAGAAGGGCCAGACGTGCGTCGTCGTGCTCCCAGACTCGACGCGCAACTACATGTCCAAGTTCCTGTCGGACGACTGGATGTACGAGCACGGCTACGTCGAGGACATGAGCAAGACGCGCTTGAGCTCGACCTGGTGGGCGAAGAAGCTCGTGTCGGAGCTGCCGCTGCAGGCACCTGTGACCATCACGCCGGACCTCACGTGCAAGGATGCGGTGGACATCCTGAAGAAGGAAGGTTTCGACAACTTGCCGGTCGTCGCGGACGACAACTCGATCGTCGGCGTGGTGTCGGAGGGCAACCTCATCGCGCAGCTCATGCCTGGCCGCGTGAAGCCGACCGACGCCGTGGCCAGCGCCATGTACCGCCAGTTCAAGAAGGTGAGCACGCAGACGTCGCTTTACGAGCTCAGCCGCATCTTCGACCGTGACCACTTTGCGCTCGTGGTGACGGAGCAGAAGCGCATCCGCAAGGGCGGCGAGATCGAGGTCAAGTCGGTCATCTTTGGTGTCGTGACGCGCATTGACCTGCTCACGTACATCACGCGCAACGCCATGTAAGCAATGGTGATGACGAGTTCGTCATGGAGAAAGAGCAAAGAGGAAGATATACATTACGCAGACTGCTGCGAGAGACTAATAATGATTTGATGGAAATATATGAACAACAATGCAAAGCATTAGTACAAATTGGACAAGCAGCGTTTTGTTTTGTTATGTTTCACCATTTGGTAATGAATGGAATGGTGTTGTAGAAATTGGTGGCGGACGCAATGAGGAGCTACATTATGAAAGACTCATATGACAGTCACTTGAAAGCACAAGCGCTGTATCTTGCTTACAACTTGGCGCTCGATGGGCCAGCGTGCACGAACTCGCCGCCGTCGATCACGACCACGTTGCGCTCCTTGACGATCGTCTGGAAGTAGACCGTGTTGCCGTTCTCCCACATGACGGTCTCGAGCGTCTCGCCCGGGAAGCACGGGGACGCGAAGCGCACGCGGATCGACTTGAAGTTCGCCGGATCGCCGCGGCAGTAGCGCTTGTAGAGCGCGCGCGAGGCCACGCCCATGGTGCAGAGACCATGCAGGATCGGCGCCGGGAAGCCTACACTCTTGGCGATCTCCGGGTCAATGTGCAGCGAGTTGTAGTCGCCCGAGAGGCGGTAGAGCTGCGCCTGAGTCGGCGCGGTCTTGAACGTCTCGCGCGCGTCTGGCTCGCGCTTCGGGATCTGCACGCGCGGCGGCAGCTTGCGGCCCTTGCCCTCAAAGCCCGTGAGTCCGCGCACGAACGAACCGCTGATGAGGCGCGCAACCGGTCCGTCGGCATCCTTCATCAACGTCTCAGACTCCATGAGCGTGCCCTTGCCCTTGTTGAAGAACGACACGACTCGGGTCTCACACTGCAGCTCGCCGCCCTCCGGGTTGAGCGGACGCAACAGCTCGAGCGACTGCTCGCCGTGCAGGATCATCGCTGGATTCACGACCGGCATGCCGTCCGGCGTGGCCGAGAGCGTCGGTGGCGGGAACGGCACGACGTCGTGCGACTCGCCCTTGAACCCCAGCACCACCGGGTCTGCGCAGAACACACACACACACATGCATACATAGATATACGTAGATACACAAACGTGCGTTAGCATAGGCGATCATTCACATGGACAGCGCATATAGAACATAACGCATGCACTCACAGAGCGGGAACGCGGCGAACTTGTCGCTGTACTCGTAGGTGAACTGGAGGTCGGACTCGCCGATGCCCGCGGCGTAGAGGATGAGGTCGCGCTGGTTGTATGTGGCGGTGAAGCTCTCCGCCGGGTTGCGCAGGATGCGGTCCACGTCCACGCGCTCTTCGTCGCTCATGCTTACAGGCAGGTGTTGGTGTTGGTGGGCGGGGCTCTTGATGTGCACGCGGCAAGATGGATTGTGACTGAGCTTTTCACGTCGATCAAAGCGAGAGCTTTGAGTTTTGAGCTTGAATGAGCTCTGTCGTTTGTAACAAAACGATTAGTTTTTTGCGTCAACATCGTCAACAGCGAGACTTCAAGGTCGGTTATAACAAAGTTAGAACGAGGAGGAGGATGTGAGTGAGGGTGGGCGACATATGATTGAGTGCCTTGACATTGGAAAGATGCACGTACACAAGATGGCTACATTTGTAAGGGAGAGCGCCGAATCGAATCACTGGACATTCTTCGTTACATCTCATACGTACATGCATTGCTCTTCCAAACCTCGCTGCTGCTTTCCTCTCAACCCACTTGCTGCTGCTGGCCGACGTACTTGAGCTCGTGGAAGCCGCAATCTCCGATCGGCCCTCGCCCGCCCTTGCCATCGCTACTCCCATAATTGTCGTTGCACTTGCAGATGCCCGTGCCAAAGTCGCAGACACCGTGGTTCGAGCAGAACGCGAACTCGCGCGTGCCTTTGACGGACGCTTGGCCCTGGAGCGTGGCCCCACCGCTGGCGAAGATCAGCGTCCCCGATCCGTCCTGGCCGTTGCCGTTCACACTGTCGCGCAAGAGTGCTTGCGAGCCTCTCAGAGACGGCAAGTCCCCCAGTTCGCTCAGGAGGTCGATCATGATGACCGAGTTGCCTGTCGAGCATGCGCCAGCGGACCCGCTGAACGTCACACGCACCTCCTGTAGCGTCGAGAGCGATTCGAGAGCGCTCTTGATCGTGATCTCGTTCGCGTTGAATGGGATCGGAGCGGTCGTTTGGTCCCGGAACGTTAACGCGAAGCTCCCTGACGCGGCGATGCACTGGACGAGCTGCCGCTCAACGACGTCGTCGTAGGTGCTGGGGTCATCTCCGCGAGGGCATTCGCCTATACAAACGAGCGAGATCCATTTAGTGAGAGTCATTTCTAGTCATCAACCAGAATGTCAAGATGTCCTGGAGAGTCTCTCTATGTACGTACGCAGAGAACAATCGTAGCCAAAGTACATCGAGTCACACAAACAACTGCGGATTTTGTGACGGTCCCAGGTCGTCGGGTTGTTTGGGTCGTCTCCGTATGAGAACCCGGCAGCGTCTCCTTTCACAGTCACCAGCGGTGCCAGAGTGTTAAGTGTCAGGCACTGGCCATTGCCCGAGCACTCGGAGATCGTACCGCCGCAAGACACTGCTCAGATACATGGGAAGAGAGCATTAGTCCCTCAACATCTATAAAGCCCTAGGGTTCCCCGCCACTTACTCAGCTCGCAGGCAGTGCCGGTGTATGGTCGAGGGCATTTACAGAGCCCACTGCTCCGGTCGCAAGAGCCAACGCCGCTGCATTCGCTCATGGTTCGATGCGCGACATTCATGTCCACGGGATAATCAAACCATGAGGTCCCCGAAGGGCATGTGCGGTCAGCACAGTCTCCACCCTGCCACCCGACGGCGCAGGAGCATTTCCAGCTTGGATCGCCCGAGCAGGTACCGTGCCCGCTGCATGCAAACTCCCCCGGACACGACACTGGGGTGCGAGACGTGCACCCACAGTCGCCGCGATTCACAAACATGCTCCCGAGCTCGCCGTTGCCATTGCTGCTCGTGTACCCGAGAAAGCAGACGCACTTGCCGAGCTTCAGGTCGTCGCACTGGCCGCGACCCGAGCACACCGCGCTCTCTTTCGTGCCGTCGACGGACACGATGTTCTGCGTGCTGTTGCCTCCGCCGAATGCGGCGATATTTGAGCCAGTCACCAATAGCGTGCCATCCACAACCACGGTAGGTAAGCTACACTCACCCCCCCCCATAGACAGCGAGTTAGACGACGTTGTCAGCGAGTTCATCACACGAGTAAAGCTACAGTTCAGGTAGTGGTGATAACTGTACGTACTTTCCGAAATTCTGCGTGAACGTGATGCTCATCACGTTTGCCGGCGTCTCACACGCCTGAGCACCCGAGTACGACACGTTGACCCCCTGGATGCTTGGCATCAACTGGATGATCCGCTGGACACCTTCGGGCGGGGAGTGCGCTGGGATCGGGATGCTCGTGTAGTCGCGGAACGAGACGGTGAACGTCCCGCCGCCCTGCTGTACTGGCGCCACGATCTGGTTCGTTGGGTCCGCGCTGAAGCTCTGGTCCAGCGGCACGCACGTCACGCCTCGCACTACTTCCGTTAATGCTGTGGTGGGGAACTTGAGACGATTCGATATGTGGTTGAGCCCGCCCACACCGTTATTCGTGCAGTCTGCGAGCACTTCCGCCAGGTCGCCGTCGCCCTTCGCGCCAGTGGACTTGACCACCACAAAGTTGATTGTGACTGTCGTGCCCGTGACCGTGCACGCCGTCGTACTACCGTCCGAGTAGAAGACGTCAATGTCGATGATGTATGGGACGCTCGCGATGATCGTGGTCCTCAAAAAGCTTGCCGAGGTATCGAACGGGATGCCCGTGATACGAGAGCCGTCCTCGAAAGTGAGTGCAAAGTTGCCGCTCGTTGCCGCACAGACGAACGACTGCTGCTCAATGACGCGACACGTGTCAATGCCCTTGGTCACTTCTTTCGTCTCGACGTCAATGAATCCGTCGCCGCCATTATTCAGGAATAGTGTCACGAGCCCCTTGGCGTCCAAGTTTGAGAACGTCATCGCGGGGATGTCGCCAAAGTAGTTGCGGTCCCAGAGCTGCGTGAACTTGATCGTCACGTACGTCCCCGTGGCCGAGCAAATCGTGGTCGCGCCAGGCGAGAGCGCGACGTCCAAACTGCCGATGAACTGGATCTTGAGCACGAAGGACAGGAACGTATTGACGTCTGCGTTGAACGGGATTTTCGAGATCGTTTGGTTGCCAAACGTGAGCGAAAACACGCCCGCGTCTGCTGCGCAGATGAACTGCTGTACTTCGAGCACTTTCCAGCGCGGCACGACGGCCGACTGTGCGGAGTTTGTCATCGGGTAGTTGATCTGCCAGTCCACTCGACTGGGGGGAGTGTCGGTTTTCGTGACGGTGATCGCATCAACGCCTTTGAGCGCTAGAAGCGAGCTCGCGATCGACATCCCGTTCGAGTCTAGCGTCGCCAGTGCATTGTATGAGATAGGTCGTGTGTACTGCTTGCCGAAGAACAGGATGAACGTTCCCTGAGTTAGCGCCGCGTCCGAGCGGAGAGTGAGCGTCTGTTGCTGGTAGCTCGTCAAGCACTCGGTGAGCTGCACTTCGTTGAGCTGACTAGATGTCAGCGGGTCGTCGCCGAGTGGGCACTTCTTTAGCGCGCAGTTTGCGCTCGAGTACGTGTCGTCGCACTCGCAGCCGAGGATCATGTCGGCGTCCCACACACCATCATACCGGAAATTGAACGCGTCGTAGAGCTCGCGAGAGAGCAGCTCGTTCTGCGCGTGCTCCCGCATCGAGACGCAATTGCCGTGCGCCATGCAGCTGTCTGGACAATCGGCGAACTGGCAGGCGTTGCCGTGGAAGCCCTGCTGGCACTGACACACGCCCGTGTCGAGGCTGCAGTAACCGCGACCCGAGCACATCTCCAGCTCATGCGCGCGGTCGTTGCCTGTAACCACGCCCCACGCTTTGCCTCGAGGACACGCGGTGCCAGAGCAGTCGTAGCCCGTGTAGCCCTCGAGACAGTGACACACCATGTAGCGGTCGCACACGCCTCGTCCCGAGCATCCGTTCGGACACATCGCCTGGACGCAGGAGGTGGACAGCAAGAGCATGGCGCCAGCGACGTAATACATGAACAACAGCAGCGGGTATCGGTGCGCCATGGTCACTTCGTCTCGGTATTCCGAGGAGTGTCACGAATGCAGTAAATGCACGACGATGCACTTGGACGTGGGGCTGTTATTGCTTGTCATGGTTTTCATAGCGACGTCGTTTCGCGTTCCAGCTGGGCAGTTTTGAATCTCAAAGATCGAAAGTAAAAGGATGAATTTCTAATCTTGAGGGGAAATTGTTGCGCAAAGACACTTTGTTTGGACAATGATGTGGCTTGAATGTGACTCCAACGTTCGTCGTTGACGTTGCTGGTGTGATTGGCAACGAGCCAAAATCGAAACGCGAAAATGCGACGAGCAGCTACCTCCAGTTGGTCGCGATGGCGCTCGCCCGCCGGAATGTCGCTGCGCAATGCTGCTGCGCTAATGGGCTCTGCTACCAGCACTACCAGTTGCACTAGTGGCGCTGGTAGCACTCGCGCTTGCATTTCCACGACTGCGCCGTTGCAGAGAGCAGCGAAGGCGAAGGTTGCGGTGGCACGGCGCAAGAAGAGCTTGCTCGTCGATGGCAACAACGTGCTCTACCACTTTTATAATCCATTGACTACCGCAGACAGGTGCGGATACATATCCGATGCACTTGCGTGCGATGCTTGAACTCTTGTCGCTAACCATTCTTGTAATACTTGTGTATGTTATTGGTTGTTGTTACCTCTAGCGATGGCGTCCAGCGAGAGGCTGTCAATGGCCTCATTCACCTGCTGCAGCGAATGGACAAGACCCATCTGCCCGAGCACATTTGCGTGTTTTTCGACTCGAAGCGCAAGCCGACGACCCGCAAGCTGATGGACCCAACATACAAGAGCTTGCGCAAGCCCACGCCACAGTCACTCGGCTCGCAGCTCGGGTCGGCAGCAGGGGTACTGAGCCAAGGCGGCGTGAACTGCATCTCGTTCCCAGGATTCGAAGCCGACGACCTCATCGCCTCGTACACGAAAGCGTACGTCGCTGCTGGATACGAAGTGCTCGTTGTGTCGAATGACAACGACTTTCTGCAGCTCGCTCGAGGCACCAGCGTCCTTGACACGGTGGCCAAGAGTACCCAGGCTACAACAGCTGACTCACCAGCAGAAGAAACCACTGAAACCTCGGACATTGCTACACCGACTGGCTACGTTGAGCTGTATCAGCCCAACAAGCGTCGCTACTTGCGTGAGCGGCACCTGCAGAGCCGCTTCGGCTTGCCGCATGCGCGTCTGATCCCCGCATACCTGGCGCTGGTCGGCACGCGCTGGGGCAAGATTCAGAAAGTCGAGCACATGACGGAGGAGCGCGCAGTGGAGCTGCTCGCCAAGTACGACAGTCTGCCAAAGCTGCTGCGCAACTTGAACGAGATCGAGGACCCGAAGCTGCGCAAGAGCCTCAAGCACGCGATCAGCTCCATCGAGACGTCTCACCGCATTGCGAAGCTCAACGACAAGATCGCGCTGCCCGTGGCGATCGAGGATCTGGAGAGCCCGCAGCTCCACCAGCTCCAGGTCGCCCCCACGAAGTGAGCATTGCGCTTTTAGTTGATATACAGAGCAACAGTATATCGGTCGGTGGATATTAGATTCCTTCTCATTTATGATCATACCTAGTCATAGAGCATAGAGTATTTCCATTTCCGAGCACTGAGTCTGTATCCAGTCAGATCCATCAACTTGGATTCCGTAATCTCTCCCATTGTGAAAGGGTCCCTTTAGCCAGAATGGTCTGTGATTGGCTGTAAACATTGCTGACATGCATTTTGATTGGATGTAAAAAACAATATGGACGAGGCAGTTGGAGGTGAGAGCGGGCCACACCCTCACTTTAGTATTAGAATATTGTTATAACCAGGATCATTTGAGCTGCATGACGCTTTCAAAGTTTTACAAAATTTCATCAAATATCAGTCATTATGTATGTAGCAAATAGAAAATGAGACGAATCGTCAATTCGACTAATCCTTTCCAATACGAGCATTGTTACTAAATCAAAACACAAGCAGCCACGAAACTTGATGTGACCCACACCGTCCACCTGAGCGTGGTGTGGTCCACACCCTGCATGCCTCCCCCCATTCCGTTTTTTCGTCTTGTGCCTCAGCGCCAAGTCAGTGGTTACCGCCGCCACCAAGGCCCAGCAACAACAGCAGAGCACACTGGGCAGACAGACAGACCGCCAGATACAAGCGATAGAGAGAGAAAGAGACAGGAAGGACCCGCGAGATCTCCCTCCATTCACTCGTCCACGAGAACGCCCACCCACCCACGTGTCTTTCGTTGGAGAGGGGAGACGAACAGGAAGTCAGCCCAGGTCCTCGCGAGTAATAAGATTATAGCGCAGGAAAGCATGGCGGACGTGGACATGGAGGAGGAGGCCAAGCGCACGGCGGAGGTCGCGCTGTCGGATGTGGACGCAGCAGCCGAGAAGAAGAAAGCGCTGCTGGTGTACAAGAGCAACCAACAGTCCGCCTCGGACGACGACGACGACGACGATGACGACGCTGATGACGATGATAATGATAGTGATGACGACGATGATGGAGAGGAAGACGAGGACCTCGACGCCAGTACCACCGGCGGCGCTGCGCGTGACGAGGACGACGATCTTGACGACACCGTGTCCGTCAACAGCGACGCCATCGTGGATCAAGAAGACGACGACGACGATGTGGATGTGGATGTGGACGTTGATGACGACGATGATGACGACGAAGAAGAAGACGGCGG
The DNA here is from genome assembly GCA_038050575.1 of Globisporangium mamillatum. Lineage (NCBI taxonomy): Eukaryota > Oomycota > Peronosporomycetes > Pythiales > Pythiaceae > Globisporangium > Globisporangium mamillatum. The sequence continues at coordinate 4,224 of JALBYZ010000175.1, read as the reverse complement.
CGTGCGCGTTGAGAAGGACGACGACGAGTCAATCAATGCCCCCTCGGACGACGATCTGGACAGCACAGCGACTCCGACACGCGCCGTGGACACGGACGAAGAGGTCTCCGAGAAGAGCGCGTTGGCGATTGCGGCGAAGAAGAGCGCTGCTGCATCATCAGCGAGCTCGAAGAAGCGATTCAAGAGCGATGAGGATGTCGGCGCCGGTGCCCACGATTCCGACTCGGCGTCAAGTGCGCGTGCTGGGTCCCCGATCAAGACGGAAGAGGGCGAGGGAAAGATGATCACGCTCAAGTCGGGCAACATGTCGGATGTGAAGGCAATCATCGCGGCGCGACGACGCACCGGCGCGCGCAAGGAGTGCGAGGTGTGCCAGGAACCACGCAACGGCCGGCGCGCGATGCTCTGCGCGAACTGCAAGGTCATGTACCACTCGAGCTGCTACCGCCAGCGGTTTTCCAAGCTGATCAACGCGTCTGGGAAGCAGTGGTTCTGTCCGGACTGCGAGACGACAAAGGCGGAATTGGCCGACAAAGAGGCGTCGACGCCGCGCAAGAAACGAGAGGATGCAGGGAAAGCCCGCGGCTCGCGTGGTACAAAAGCAGCGCCCGCGGTGAAGGGCAAAGATGCCACTACAGGAGGAAACGAAACGCCAGTCGTCGCGGTTGGTGCATCGCCCGCGGAACTTGAATTAAAGCGCATCACGGAGATTGCGCTGCGCAATGGCAAGAAGATCAACAATGCCGTGCTGGAGCGAACCGAAGAAATGCTGCAATTGACAGAGAGTCTCACGACCGAGGTCGACAGCGTGATGGGGAGTTTCTGGCGAGAGGAGAAGCAAAACGGCGGCTTTGAGGTCGAGCAAGAGCGCCAGCCACCGCCGTTCACACTGCCAATCGCGTCATCGTCTTCGTCGTCGTCGGGAAACAACAATCCAGCGCAGAAGCCGCTGTCTCCGGTCTCGCATTCCCCGACAAACGATTTCAAGATCCACGGGAACGACTCCGCGGACCATGTGAATGGAGGCGACTCCACTGAAAAAAATGTGTTGCTGACGCGTGTTTACGCTGGTCTGGTGTCTCTCAAGAACTTGCTCCAGCAGCTGCAGGTGACTGGCATTCAATTTGAAGTGGATTTGATCAAGGAGATCAAGCTGCCGCCACCAAGAGAAGAGCAGAAGTCTGCGTCAACGTCGACATCCACACGGAAAGCACCGTCTTCAGCAGCAGCAGCACGCGCAAGCGCAATCAATAAAGGAGTGAAGAATGGTGCGAGCCGATTATACTCGTCCAAGCAGATCCACAAACTGGAAGAATGGTATCAGAAGTCGTCGCGTCCAGAATCGTGTGAGATCCAAGCGATGTATCGCATCATCAACTGCCCCGAGTACGCTGACAAGGAGCTTCAGCCGGAAGGTATCTCTGTGAAGCAGATCCGCATTTGGTTTGACAACCGACGAGCGAAAGAGCGTCTGGACTACATGCGTCTGAAAATGAAAGACATCTCCACTACGGACATGGACGCGGAGAGTGTGAAGCGCATGAAAGCTGCGTACATTGATGAAGCAAAGGAAGTGCTTGAAGCGCGGGTGTCTCGATTGCGCGAGAATGGGAAGGGTCCTGGCGAGATTGTCGACGAAGCGGGCGACCTACTTCTCTCAGGTGAAGACCACGCACTGCCAACAGGAAAAGGATCGAAGGCGAGCCCTGGATCAAAGTCTCTTGGTGCACTCCAGGCCGGGTCTGAGAACGCCAAGCCAGCTTTGAATCCGAAGAAGCGTATTCGTATCGACCACGTCGCCTCTGTACGCAAGGCGGTGAAAGAAGCGCGTGACTCTGGAAAGAGCGAAGAGGAGACGAAGGCGATCCGTGCTGCTGCGATCGAACGAGCCCGTGAACGTGTGCACATTCCGTACAAGAATGCTCGGCAAGGACCGACAAAGCCCCTGGGAAAAGACGAAGTCACCCACATCAAACTGAAGATGCTGAAGCTGCTGGAAGAAGACGCAACTGCAGAAGAGCTCACGGACCTGATCGAGTTGTTGCTAACAGTGATCATTCCTCGCGATATTCTGATTGAGTCAGCGCTCCACCGACAGCTGAATTTGGTGCTGAAGGCACACAAGGATAACAAGGAACTGGTCAAGCAAACCAACCGTTTGCTGGACGAATTCAACATGATTGTCGAAAAGGGCGACTCTGTCTTCGACAGCATCATCGCAGCTGATGAGGCAGCCAAGAACAAGCAAAAGAAGAAGAAAGACACTTCGCTGCTGGTGGACATTGACACGGAATCGCTCCCTGACACGCCTGGTGCTTCTCCTGACTCGCCAGCTGCGTCACCGGACTCGAGACGACCACGCGTCAAGTTCTCGTTGGACCAGTTGGTGAAACTCGAGAAGTACTTCCACAAGGACGACACACCGAGCAAGAAGAAACTCGACAAGCTCGCGGACAAGCTCAACGAGATCGGCGCTCGAGACCCAGCGAGTGACGAGGCCCAGAAATCGATTGACTACAAGCAGATCCGCTGCTGGTTTTACAAACGACGATCCACAAATCAGCGTCCTCAGGCGCTAACGTCGTTGGATATCCAGGAAGTTGGCAGCTCGTCGAGTTTGAGTGAGAGCGAGACCGACAGTGACGATGAAGGAAGCGTATCCTCGAAGGCACCTGTGAAGGTGAAATCGATAGCAAAGCGAAAAGCGTCAACAGCAGCACTTGCAGCGAGTGAATCCAGCAAGGCTCCTGCCGCGAAGCGTAGTAAGAAAGAACCAGCGACTGCGGCTACAGGAGGCGAAGCAAAGGCAGCACCTGCGCGATTGTCCAGCAGCAAGAAAGAGGGCAAAAGAGAAGCAGCATCGGTCGCCTCATCCTCATCTTCCAAGGTGAAGGACACATCTGGGAAACATGCTGGACGGATATTCAACGTGAAGCAACTAGCGACGATCATTGAGGAGTATGAGAAGAATCCTCGCCCGAGTGTTGCTCGACTGGAGGAACTGCAGAACATCTTGAATCAAGACGACCACGCTGATGACAATTTCGTGAACCCGACTGGAGTGACGAAACGTCAGATCAAGACGTGGTTCTCAAACCGACGAGCGAAGGAGCGTCTGGATCTGATCAAGATGAAGGTGCAAGACGGCGGGAAATCCGCCGACGCCGACACTGCGGACTCGGAGACTGAAGACGAAGACCGCGTCGAAACCAAGAAAGCTGCAAAGAAGAAGAGCGACGGCAGCAACGATACTGCTGCTGGGGAGGCTACACGAAAGGAGCTGTTCGTATCGGAGGACACGCCAGAGCCTCCAGCTGTGAGTCAGGATGTCGACATGGGCAGCGACGACGATGTTGACGACGATCTGAGCGAGGCAGAGAGCGAGAAGAGCGCGCCACCAGCGCAGAGCACCGGTTCCAAGATGCCGAGTATGCGCATGCTGGTCGACGATGACGACGACGACAGCGAGGACGATGACGACGACGACGATGACGACGATGATGACGATGTGGGTGATAGTGACGACGACGCATAAAGAAAGGAAGCGCATTGTAAATGCCGGCAATGGAGAGACCACAGCGCAAGCACACATACACACACGCGCGACCATCCATGCATCCATCCATACACGCAGAGACAACGGCAGATAACCAACAGTAAAAGAAAAATGAACGAATAGGAAATGCATCCACCACTTGCTACGATAGAACCCAACCTGACTCTCAGCGCAATTTCCATGGCATGCTGGACCTTCCGACGCCTATAGTAATACAGGGGGCACTATTACTTCGTGGTGAGTCATTTGTACACCTCACTTACTCTTCCTACTATTCCAGAAAAGCATGGCGTCGAACGCGCCTGCGCCTGAGCTGGCGATGGTGCTCAGCGCGATCCAAGCGCTCTACGGGATGGTACAGTGCGCTGGCGCAGCGCAGCATACTGCATGCTCTGTTGTCTCTCTCTCTCTCTCTCTCTCTCTTTCTGTGCGTCAGCTGCTAACACTTCTGTGCCCGTGTTCTGTGCGTGTGATTGAATGCACTAGGAAGGCGTCGAGCGCCAGCGCGAGGCGAACGAGTTCCTCATCGCGTTCGCTGGCTCCGAGGTAGTCAAGGGGACTAAATGGCGATTGCAATTGTTGCTTCCCCATACTACCGCTATCAGTGTGTGTGTGTGTGGGTATTTCTCGTGATGTTTGAATCTGTAAATATTTAATAATTTGCTTGC
>JALBYZ010000174.1:0-47456 GCA_038050575.1 Globisporangium mamillatum | reverse complement strand
TGGAGCTCTTTGGATCAAGCGAAAATACCAAAATGGATACATTTGACCATCACTCTGCATACCACCAAGAGCGACATAATTATACCAACAGCCACACAATCTTGAAACGACGCACAACATGTGTGTGCATGAGGGGACTCATTGGCAAATGAAACATCCCACGACCGTCAGATTCGTGCTTACGCGTTGGACTTGTGACCAGAGCCACGCACTAACTAGCAGCTGCATACCCACGGACATGGCCAGCACCAGCAGTGGTACCAGCAGTAGCCGCAGAGAGCTCCGCCCAGAAGACATGGACTCAGTGCAGGTGTGCGTGCGCATCCGGCCGCTGAGCTCCAAGGAAAAAACAGAGCAGACCAAGAGCTGCATCCGCATCGCGTCGTCGCCGTTGGATGGCCTGGTCTCTTCCGCATCCTCGGCCTCTTCCTCTACCAACTCACAGGGTCCGCAGCAACTCATCGTGGGCAAGGACCGCGCGTTCACGTTCGACAACGTGCTGGGCGTCACGAGCTCCCAGGGGGTACGTCCAACTTGGCATCAAGATAATCGGCGTTGTAAATCCGTTTTGACACTAGATGAGTTTACTGGTTGACACTTACTTGTAGGACACGTATCACCAGTGCGTGGTGCCGCTCGTGAATGGCTTTGTCGAGGGCTACAACGCTACGATCCTCGCGTACGGCCAGACAGGCACGGGCAAGACGCACACCATGTCCGGTGCGGGCTTTGACGCCAAAGGCGACAAGAACGAGGACGTTCAGGGTATCATCCCGCGCGTGATCAAGGCGATCTTCGCGCACATGTCGGAGAACCAGCAGCGCGTCGAGTTCAGCCTTCGTGTCGAGTACATCGAGATCTACAACGAGGAGCTCCGCGACCTGCTGCACCCGGACACGCCCTCCAAGCAACTCAACATCCGCGAAGACGCCGAGGGTAACATCGTGATCGCCGGCGTCAAGTCCGAGGTGGCGCAGACAAAAGAGGCCGTGTTCCGGTACTTGGTCATCGGCGGCGCGTCGCGCGCGACCGGCAGCACTCTCATGAACGAGCAGTCGAGTCGCTCGCACGCGATCTTTAGCCTCATCATGCACCAGCGGGACCTCGCGAGCGGTCAGTGTCGCAAGGCCAAGTTTCATTTAGTCGATCTCGCGGGCTCGGAGCGCGCCAAGCGCACAGGTGCGGTCGCGGGTCGGTTCAAGGAGTCTGTGAGCATCAACCAGGGGCTCTTGGCTCTCGGCAACGTGATCGGCGCGCTCAGCGACGAGAAGCGGCGCAACGCGGCCACGACCGGCAACGGCAACGGCGGCGTACATGTGCCCTACCGAGACTCGAAGCTCACGCGACTGCTGCAGGACTCACTCGGCGGCAACTCCAAGACGCTCATGATCGCGTGTGTGAGCCCCGCGACGATCAACTTTGAGGAGACGCTCAACACGTTGAAATACGCAAACCGCGCCAAGAACATCCGCAACCGACCAATCGTGAACCAGCAGGCGGAGATCGGAGCCAAGCAGCAGCAGAAGAGTGAGGAGGAGATCGCGCGCATGAAAGAAGAGATTGCGAGTCTGCAGACCAAGCTGCAGCAGACGAGCGTCTCGCGGCCGGATTCTTCCTCTTCGTCGTCCTCTCTATCCAGTCGGCCAGATACGAAGCAACAACATCCGCCTTCGCCGTCGCCTCGGGAAGGTAGAGTAACGAAGATCGAGCAACAACTTGGTGCTGCGAACCGCAAAGTCAGACTCGCAATGGAGACTATCGAGTCCATGCGCGCACTGTCGCTCGAGGCGATCACGTCGCTCATCGCGATGGAGCGGGAGGTGAAGGCACTGGGCCGACCCGTGCAGCAGCAGCTCAACGAAGTCGTCAAGCGCCTGAATGCGATGATTCAGAGCGCTAACGCCTGTGACTTTGGTATTGATGCGGCCAGCAAGGACAATAGCAGTAGCGGCCCAGAGCAGGATACAGGCAACGAAGCGGGGAGCAATAGTATTGACTCTGGCTCGCTCTCCACCAGTGAAATCGACGACGAGAGGCTGCGGAAGATGGCTAAGGAGCTCAAAGACGCCAGGGGCGACCTCGCGCGCGACGAGCAGATTTTCGAGATGAAGAACGCCGAGATCCAGAAGCTGCACGCGCTGCTGCTGGACGCCAAGAGCAAGAACGAAAAGCTCATTGAGAAAGTCCAGCAGCTCGAGCGCGGTGGCCAGCTCTGGTCAAATGTCGGGGTGCCAGGTGTCAGTGGCGGTGGTAGTGGTAGCAGCGGTGGTGGCTCCGCCATGTTGACTTCTTCGCTGTCGTCACCCTCGGGCATCGCTGAGAGCAAGTCTCACGATGGAACGGATGATGATGGCGACACTGACAATGAACGCGCTCCCACCGCGCGAACAGCGAACAGCACTGCAAGCAGCAGTGTCTCGAGTAGCGAACGACGTAGCGCGAAAGCCACGCCGTCGCGCGGGCTGTTCACGAAACGCGGCGGTACTGCTGCGACAAATTACGACGGCGAAGAGGACAACGTGCTGATCGGGAACGGCGACGACGACGAGAAGAGCACGACGAGCGGTGACAGCCAAGAGAGTGAAGGGGTCTCCAAGTTCAGAAGCGGAATTCCGACCACTGCTGGCGCAAAGCCGACGACCGCGCGGAGCGTCAGTCGCTTGGAGCTCACGAGCAGCAGCGGTATGAGCAAGAGCGATACGCTCGCGAAACTTGAGAAGACGATTGCATCACTACGATCCAAGATCGAGGAGCTCCAACAGCAAAACGTACTGCACATGGACCTATTGTATTGGTATCACCATTGCTCTTGTGTTGGTTCTTCTGTGCTAACCCCGCATGTGCTTGTTACAATTTGTAGGGCGAGCTACAGCACAGTCGAGCGGAGTCAGGTCGCCGCTGGCAGCTCGATCGCCAGAACTACGAGCGCCAGATCAACGAGGCGGAGCAGACGATCGAGTCACTGCGCAAGGAGAAGCAGACGCTCGAGGACACGCTCATCGAGGAGAAGAGCAGTGCTCAGCCATCCTCTGCCGATGCGGGCGCAAAGAGTGTCTTCCGCAGTAACAGCGATAGTAGCAATGTGCGCCACCCGCACCGAGCCAAGGGGCTGGTTTTGGAGATTGAGGAGCCCGAGTCCCATCATGACGAGCAGCAATCACCAGCGGGTGCGAAGCACCACGCCTCCAAGTCATCGGGGCGTCCACCGACATCGAAAGCCCAGGGCGACTCGAAGAGCTTGGTCTCTGTATTTGAAGAGTGCATCTCACAGCTGATCGAGTACAACGACGCGCGCCGCCAGGTGCTGTGCATCATCCGGGAGAAGAAAGACGCCGAGCAGAGCAAGGACGAGGCGGCGAAGCGCATCAACGCGCTCGAGATGCAGAAGATGCGCCAGAGCCTTTCGGTCCGCGAGAGCATCTCAGACGTGTCCAAGTCGATCCGGCTGATCAATGAGAAGATGCAGGTGGAGAACCGCACTCTAGAGGAACTCGAGCGGCTGAAGAAGCTCAAGGAGCGCGCCGAGCGCAAGCTGCGAGGGCTACGCAAACAGGAAGAGATGGACGAGTTCCTGGACAGCGACACCCAGCAGGAGCTGGCGGACCTTGTCGAGCTAATCGAGGATCTGAACTCTCACATCGCCTTCCAGGATTCAGAACTCGCCGTCGCGCGTGAGGACCTACACGCGATCAAGACCAAGTCGAAGGCGAACGACGTGTCGCCTATTGACGGACTCGCGAACACGATCGTGCAGCGACTGCGACCTGGAAACAGCCAGCCCGGTGCAGTCGAGTTTGTCAAGAAGATCCTCGAAGATGTAAGTAGACTTCGTGGGCGTGAGCAGGAGCTATTGAATAAAGTAACGGAGCTGCAAAGCCTGGTCGAAGAGCGCGACACTGTCGTCCATCAGCTTGAGAGCGGACTATCTGCTGCGAGAAGAGAGTTCGATCGAAGAGTGGAGCTTCAGCGCCAAGAGAGCGAGCTGCTGACAAACCAACTGCAGCAACAAATCTCGGACCTGGCGAGCCAACAGAAGCAACAGCAGCAACAGAAGCAGCAGAAGCTGCAGCCTCAGCAAGTGGAGATTGATCCAGCAACTCGAGACGACGAATGGAAGAAACTGATCGTGAGCTGCCAGAAGAAAGACGAGTACATCACAGACCTCGAGAAGCACCTGGTGTTCTACAAGTCCAAGGCGAAGCAGATGCAAGCGCAGTTGCAGCAGCTCATCCGCGACTCCGCCAAGTGCAACCAGAACGACGACGGCGACGACGACGAGGAGGACAGAGAGGTCAGTCGCGAAGATCCCCATCAGCTGAAACGGCGGATCCAACAGCTGGAAGAAGCCAACGACACGCTCATGAAAGATCTCGCGACTGCAAAGGTATGAATCTGTATGTGTGTTCCCTACTTTATCTAGGCTCAACGCCAACGACCACGAATGACGAAAACTAATACCAAAGAGCTATTGTGTGTAGATCTACTTGCGGTCGTCGAAAGCGCGATCGTCAGCTGAGGGTGCGCAGGTGGTGCGCATCTCCAAGAGCGAGCTCCGCGAGCTGCCCGGCGGCCCGTCATCGCGTCCACCACCATCCTCGTCACACGTCACAGATAATCGATGATGATTGAACCCACTTTTGATTGGCATCAATAAAATATTTTATTTGTAAAAAAACATATTGTACTGTACAATAACACAACAGTCTCCTTCACCAACCTAAATAACCACACAGTATTGAGAAAATGGCTCCAACACCAGCGAAGCCTGACGCTGCTGCAGCGGACGCGGATGCGGCACTGCTAGTGCTCAACCCCGCGGAGCTCGAGAGTGAACACGTGCATAAAGTCTACGACAGCATCGCGCCGCACTTTAGTCACACGCGCCACCACCCGTGGCCGCTCGTCACGGACTTTCTGGACGCGCTCCCGCCAGCCGCACTGGTGGCGGACATCGGCTGCGGCAACGGCAAGTACCTGGGCGTGAACCCGCGCGTGTGCATGATCGGCGCGGACCGCAGCATTCCGTTGCTCACGTGCTCGGCCAAGGGCAAGTAAGTTGCTGCAGTACCGTACAGTACTGTGAGGTTATGCGTGTAATGCACGGACTGGTCATTGGGCTGACCCGTTGTATGGACTGAATGGCGAACAGAAACTACAACCTCTTTGGCTGCGACGCGCTCCAGGCACCGCTGCGCACGGGCGCGTTCGACGCCGCGATCTCCATCGCAGTGTTGCATCACATCTCGACGCCCGAGCGCCGCGTCGCTCTCATCAGGTACACTCTTCTCATGCAATGATCAACCCAACATTGAGCCTGCCTAATGCGCTAGCCCCATGAATGGTGTCGTTCATCACGCTAACTGGCATTGCATGCTGCTTCTGTGCTGGTACCTCGCAGTGAGTTGGCGCGGATAGTGAAGGTCGGCGGGCTCATTTACATTGTGGCGTGGGCGTTCGAGCAGGACGAGCGCTCCAAGCGCCAGTTCGCGCAGCAGGACGTGCTGGTCGAGTGGAAGCTCCAGGAGAAGTACGTACCGTCAGCACAATCGATCCCCAGCAGTACCAGTGACAGCAGCAACAACAACGATGACACGGACCAACAAGTGCCGTCGCTGCTCGCCAAGCACGCCAAGCAGGACCGCGAGAAGAAATGGGTGGTCTACCAGCGCTACTGCCACGTGTACCGCGAAGGCGAGCTCGAGGAGCTCGTGTGCCAAGTGCCGGGGCTCCAGGTGCTCGAGTGCCAGTACAGCCGCTCAAACTGGTGCCTCAAGCTTGCGCGGGTCTAGGCAAATGCGTGGTAGATAGAGTGTAACAAGAATACGGTGGACAGAATAGACATCACACTGATAATGGGGCCATTCTGTCATTCTGCTTCGATTGCTCTCACACTGGTGATGTCGTTGAAGAAGGTTCCCCATCAGCTGAGCCATCGGATACTTTGGCTCGCTTCAGCGCGGCCTCGTCGCTATTTGGCTCGCCTTCCTCTGATTTATTATCCGCTTCAGACTGCATGGCTCGCGTCTGTTTGCTGCGCAAATACTGGACTTTTTCGCCGCCGTTCTTCTCGATCTCTACACGCTTCAGGTGAAACTTGTGGCCTTTCGACGCCAAGTGGGACGCCCACTGCTTCACGCCCGTGAACTTGCGCCCACCGCAGATCTCGCAGATGTTCTCTGCGTATTTCTCCGCCAGCGAGAGCTCTTTCGCGGCCTCCGGCTGCGCTTCCTGTATGGACTTGTAGGAGTTACTGATGACATCATTGGCGAGAAATGCCTGCGCGATGTGCACCGCCGGTCCGCCCACGAGCGCGTCCCATTGTGAGACGTCGCTGCTGTCCATCTGGTACACGGGGATGTTGCGCGTCACAAATCGGTTGCGGATCCAGGACAACTGGCGGCGCGCGTATTGCCGCGTGGCGACATTGAGCTGCTCGACGCACTCGTCAAAGATGTGCTTGAGGTCAGTAGCAGACTCAGTTGCATCGTCAAGATGTTCAATACCAGTGGACGATGCGGCTTGCTGGGCTTCTAAGGCGTCAAAGTACGGCTGGAACTCCTTGTAGCCGATCGCCTGCAGGATGCCGACCGAGTTCTCCGGCTCGTTGTCCTCGTCGTTGGCACCCGCACTCGGATTCAAGCGCGGCGGGTTCACCTTCACGTGGGCTCGCAGCGTCTTGATCTCATCTGCTAAGCCTGAGCTGATCATGGTGTCGACACGCTTCGCGAGCCGCGCAGCGAGCGTCTGCTTGTTGCAGTGTACCCAAAACGCACACGCGTCAAAGTACTTCTCAAGATTCAGGTCTTCTTTTTCTTGGCGCGCAATGTGCTCACTGTGTGGGATGCCCGTCTGCTGGAACACCTGGAGACTACGCTGCACCTTGCGGACATTGTTGACGTGCAAGCGCGACGCCATCACGGGGTCCACCTCGCGGAGCTTGGCGAAGAGCTGATCGGGCGTTCGGTGATCCACTTCTTGCGCTTCACTGCCATTATTGTCAGTACCACTGGCGGGTGGTGACGCTCCCACCGCGTCAACGTCCACGTCATCCAGCAGCTGCGACTTCCAAAGGATCGACTGCGTGTAGTACATGGTACCGCCGACGATAATCGGCACTTTGCCGCGCGCCAGTACGTCCTCGATTGTGCGCAGCGCCAGCTTCTTGAACGCGAGCACGTCGCAGCGGCTCGACGGGTCCACGACGTCGAAGAGGTGGTGCGGCACGCCCTCTTTCTCCTGCTCGGTGATCTTCGCGGTCGCGATGTCCAATCCACGGTACATCTATAGAGAGACCAATCGTGAGTGCTTGCTGGCCACACTGGCAAGTCCGAGAGGCTGCCTAATAAAATGTTAATGAACGCACCTGCATGGCGTCCGAGTTGATGATCTCGCCGCCCACAGCTTTGGCTAAGTCGATGGAGAGCTTCGTCTTGCCGGCGCCCGTCGTGCCCACGACCACCAGCACCTTGCGTAGCGACGCAGCAGTCATCTTGTTATCGCTCAGTGACGCTTTTTGGCTCGAATTGTGACTGATGATGGCAGCATTTTTTTATGGGCAAATATGGAAATGCGGTGGTCCACATAATTGACAATTTACTTTGGATGGCTCGAAGTGGTGCCAGCAATCTGCGAATGGATACACCGACCAATTGTATTGAGAGCGAGAAAGAGAGCGTAAATGGGTTTACAGAGTGCGGTTCTTCTTGCTGGCTTTTGATATTAAGAACTCAGTGATGCTCTTCAGCCAACTGCACTCCAGATCCGAAAGCTCAGTTGCTGCTGCTGCTGCTGGGGGCATTTCGATGCTTTCTGCGCTCTCTTCTGTGGCTTCTGCGCTTGCGTCGACTGCGACGTCCTCCATTTTGTCACTGCTAACAGCGCGAGGGAGCCTCTTGATGCCGAGCACGACCAGACTATTGAGCCCAAACATCTTGCCGAATGTCTTGGACGAGAGGTGCAACACGCAGATCGGCACGCTGTGCAGGCGGCAGAGCAGCGGGATGTGCGCGAACGCGAGCGACTCGGGGTTGTTCGCGAACACGACCACGCGGAGCTCTCTCTTGGCGACCAGGCGCGCGACCTCATTCGCGCCACGCGCGATAAACGATTGGAAAACATGTCGTGCTGGCACAATTGTAGTCGCATCTGCTCCTTTTGTGCTATTGCTGCTGCTGGCGGCGATCACGTCGACGATCTCTTTCTGGATGCGGTCGAGCACAATGTCGCGCTCTTCCTTCGTCAGCTCCTCGAACTGTAAAGTAGGCCAGGGCCGCTCGAGCACCGACTTATGGATCTTCTTGCTCTTGCTCTTGTTCTTGTTCTGCTGCTGCTTGGCGTCCTGCGCCGCGCGGCCGAACTGCGTGGCGACGCGCGCGTTCTTCTTCTTCATGCTGGCGCTGTTCGGCTGGATTCTTATTGTCCGCCATGCAAAGTGGCGAGTGTTTTTTGCTGGCTACCATACCTTCCTTCTATTGGCCAAAACAGGAGGCGCTGACACCATTTTCAACGAATGATACTTTCACAGCTCAATTTCTGGTTTAATGACGAGTCACTTTACTGCCATCTGAGATATATTTTAACCTCAATATATATCGAGGTTATTTTTATAAATAACTGTTATGAATGATAATGACACCCATGAACTATTATTAAAAAATGTGCACATCATAACTTTACACACAAAAGCCTTTGGCCTGTTTTTAAATTAACAACCATGGTGGTGGTATCTGCTAAAGTCACCCGAAGGTTTCTGGAGTAATCTGTAACCGCAGCGTAATCGCCAACATGTGACACGAAGGTGGTGGTTACACAAGTGGTTACTTAAAAAATTCCCAGTTCACTTCGCTCGCATCCTGTCCGCGTCACTTGAGGAAAACGAGAGCGAGAGAGCAGGCGATAGTCAGGAAGGAAAGCAGCAGAGCAGCAATGGGTCGTTTCTTGGGCGGATCGCCTCCCGATAGCGACAGCGGACGCCGCGGCCGACGCTACGAGGCACTGCCGGCGAACGGCGCCGACGACGACCACGAGGATCGTGAGAGTCTGGGCACGGAGGAGGCCGTGACGTCCCCTCTCGCTCCTTCAAGCACAACAACACCAGCAACAGGAGCAGCAACGACCATCGTAACCAGCCCGCCGGCAAGTTTAAGTGCTGCGAGTAACGCAGCGGAGAGAGGACAACGTGGTAGTGTCGATACTGTTGTTGCTGCGACTTTAGCTGATCGTAATGGTGAACAGCAGACCCAGAAGGTGAACGCGCAGGAAGACGGGAAGAAGGCAACTCAAGCGTCCTCAGAGAGCGGCGATAACCAGGAGGAAGAGGCCGTGGTGATCATTGTTAGCGGTATGTTTTGTTCATATGATGCGTCTGCATGCGTGGATATCTATCAATGCTGCGTATTTGTAGGACCATTTGTTGATCGAGAGGCGTTATTGTGGATGTTGTTGTGCTTTTTTAGATGAGAGCACTTTGGAGCAGAAGAGCGAGAGTCCAGAGGAAAGTACAGGGACGGCTGCGGAGGTCGCAGTTGAAGACCTTGGTCCGGACGCGATCCAAGTGCGCATTCTTGACCTGAACGGCAAGTTTTTCAACATCCCGTGCCGTCTCGACTGGCGCGTGTCGCTCATGAAGCAGAAAGTGCTGGAGAGCACAGAAGTGCCCATTCCCGCGCAGCGACTGATCTACCGCGGTCGGGTGCTGGAGGACGAGTCCTGTCTTGCGGAGTACAAGGTGGAAGATGGCCACACGATTCACCTGTTCGTGCGCATGAACCAGACCCCCGACCCGGAGGTCGCGAACGCAGAGGCGACATCGAGCGGTTCGTCAAGTGGGAATGGCATTCGCTTGGACGATGGCTCGGGCATGACGATTGTGCACATCTCGAACGACATCGTCTCGTCGGCAGTTTTCCCTTCTGACTCGGCGCGCCGCGTGGATCCGCTGATGCTCGACTCCCCACTCGGCAACTGCGCGCGCCGTGTGAAGCTCTGGAGCTCGTTCTTGCTGATCATCTACACGATGAAAGTGATGGGTCAGTTTGCGCTACTCGCAAACGATCAGCAACTGCGCAGCCAGCAGCAAAATGAAGGAGGAGCTGGGACAGAGACTGCAGCTGAGCGAGAGGACCAGCGCGAGCGCATGTACGACTACCCAGAGTACTACCACCAAGATCCAGTCGCCGGTGTCGTGGAGCTTTTGATCCATGCGTTTGGCGTGTACGTTGGCGGTGTTGGCTTCAAAGCTGCGCACGACACTGACATTCGTCCGATTCGGTTTTTCTGCCGCGGCGTCGTGTGGCTCGCGATTCTGACGATTGCCGAGCAAATCTACATCACGATCCAGATCTCGAACTCGGACATTCCGAACGAGCGCATTCGGTTTGCCTATGGCGCACAGGCGCCTTCTAAGGACGACATTGTCTCCGCCAACATTTTCCAGACGATCATGCTCATCATCATGTGGATAATCGCGATCCGGCACGCATATTCGCACCAGGCGGAGGTGAACGCGTACAACCAATCGTTCGCAGCAGCAGCAATGAACGCGGTACCGCCAGTTCACCTTCCAGAAGTTGTCTGAGGATCTTAAGAAGGAGATCCACTTCGAGGGGTTGCTCGTGGTGTGTTCAAGATGAAGAACGAGCAAGTCCAATCCAAGCTTTGAGTTTCAACGGAAGAAGAGAAGCGGGCGTTTGTGATGAAGAGAGAAATCGGACGGACGGACGGACGGACTCTGTTGCCCTCCGTCGTTTCCAGCCAGCCTCCCCAGAGCAGTCTCCTCTCACAAGACACCACCAAACCTGTAGATTTATCCCCCTCCTTGTGAGTATATGGCGCTCTCTGTTGCTTTCCATCCCCTGCCGTCGACGTGATTTGTTTCCTTTATTAAAAAAAATGAACTGATGAAATGCTTGCCTTCCGACCACAGCCTATCACTGCCATCTTGAGGTTTGCTTGCTTATTCATTCGTTGGCAACCAGCTCTCTCTTTGTTGTGATGGAGATCGAGAATCAGACGACATCATTCTGAAGCGGCGGGTGCAAACCAAAGCTGTGAGCGTAGAGCGGTTTCCGAATTCTCAAGCTTTCTCATCTTGCATTTGCGACTCTCCCCACAAATAACGGAGAGCGTGCAACCGCCCGAGCGACTGCGGAAAAAGCTCGAGTATCACCGCCATCATTGCTGAAGAAACGAGAAGCGAGAGCTACAAGAGGCAAAAGCAAAGAGAGCCAAATAGCAGCAGTTGATGATGGCGTCCGACTTTGATGATATCTTTGGCGACCTCAAGGAGGACGAGCAGTTCAGCGCCACATTGCCCTCGGACTTCGACGAGGCGAGCGTCTTTGGCGACTCGACAGCTACCAGTACCAGCAGCTCCAGCGCTTTCAAGCCTCAAGAGGTGGACAAACCAACAGCTGGACCTGGTTCCGATCATGATGCGGTAGCTCAGCAGCAGAAGCTGCCATCTTCAGCCCCCGTTTCCGAAATGGTGGTCGCGCCAGCACCTGCTGCAACAATGGCAGCAGCACCATCGTCAGCACCTTCGTCAGCGAAGCCGCTTTGGGAGCAGATCGGAGGTACCGAACAGGACGATTTCCTGTCCTGGCTAGACGACGGAGCGGAAGCGCCGCCATCTGGTTCGTCACCCCCGCCAGCTCTAGACACCGGACTAGACGCAGAATCCGCAACAATGGATGACATCAGCCTGGACACTCCGCGTAGTGCTCCTGCAGAGCCTGTTCCATCCGAGAACCTACTCGTTCCTCCCGTCAGTGAAAAAGAAGTTGAGAGTGCTGTGATGGCTCCACCGACGCTTCCGATTCACGTTGCTACACCTGC
This sequence comes from Globisporangium mamillatum, assembly GCA_038050575.1. Lineage (NCBI taxonomy): Eukaryota > Oomycota > Peronosporomycetes > Pythiales > Pythiaceae > Globisporangium > Globisporangium mamillatum. The sequence goes on along the minus strand of JALBYZ010000174.1, from coordinate 35,621 downwards.
AGCTGCTGCTGCTGCTGTGACTCAAGAAAGCGTTGGCAATAGCCAAATCTCGCTTGATGACGATGACGATGACGACGATTTCCTGGAGAAGATTGTCGAGAACGCCAAGAAGAAGGCGGCGTCCAACTCGCGCGAGAGCAGCAGCTCGTCGCTGCAGATCAAGAGCCAGAGCAGCTCTCTCCAGCGAGTGCCCGTTCTCGGTAAATCATCTTGTTTTCTCTGTGGGATTTCCCTTAAAATGGGAGATGACAACTGACAAGCCGACTGTGGTGATTTTTGTGTTTGCTTAGACTTCGATGCACTATACAAGGACTACAGCGAAACTGGAGTCGTTCCAGCAGCGTCGCGCCTTGCAATGTGGCACCATGCTCTTCAGGTAAAAGAAAAAACTCTGACTCTGCTGCACTGCTTTCGAAAACTAACCTGACTGAACCCAATGTCAAATCTATGTGTGTTTGTGTAGGCTTCCAATTCGAAAGAGTCGATCTCCATGTATGCGCTCCAGACGACGCCATTGGATCTAGCGAACCAGGCACTACTGCGCAAAGAGATCGAATCGCTCTGCGGGAGAATTTTCTCGAGCAAGCTGTACCTGGAGATGGTGCAATCGTCAGCTGCAGAGGCGCAGGACACTGCAGATGGTGCGCGCTTGCTCTTCATCGACAACGCCGAGATCTTGATGACCTACCTCTGCAAAAAGCTGCAGATGGACAATTACACGTCCGGTATGGCGCTCACGTTCGCTCCGCTGATCACCACGGGCGGGAACGATCCGTTGCGTCTTGAGCTCGTGGAAACCCTGCTCGCGGTCTCTCACCGCGTGCTTCCTCATCTGCCGAAGCACCTGTCGACCCGCGCGATCGCAAGTGCGAGACGACCGTTGCTCAAGTGGCTGCTGCTGTACCATGTACCGGAGATCGCATTCCACCTGGACCAGCACTTCCACACGTGGAACCTCAGCGTCGCTGAAGCTCAGAGCGGCAAGTCTCCTTCTTCCCAGAATGGCGTGATCCTCGACTCGTGGGTCGCGTCCATGTTTGAATCCGAGAGCTATCATGAGTTTGATTTCCTCATGAAAGTCTGGGATTGCTGCTTGCTGGTTGGTGGCGGTGGTGGCATCAGTGGCACTTCGGCCTCTCGTGAGTATGCGTCAACGTGCATGTGCTTCATCGTCGTGCACCTCATCGCCTCCCGCGCTGGAAAGAAACTGTTGCGCATGGAGGGCGACCAATTGCGCCACTGCATGGGGCAAACGCTGGTTGAAGGGCTGAAGGATACTGGAGACAAACTCACCCAGGAAGTGCAAAAGCTCGTCGACGCGACGCCTCCGAGCTTTTGCAGCAAGCTTCGTGAAGTCGGGTACGCTCCGCCACCACCTTCACCCCAGCCAGCAGCAACACCTACGAGCCCGTCGGAGACGCTTTCCAAGAAGAACTCGACCAGCAACCTGGGCATGTCGCTGATCTCCGCATCCGCGACTGGCGTGAAAGAGCTCTCGAGCGCGATGATCGACATGCCGACCAAGCTCTTGTTCATGGGCTCGTCTTCAAAGGCGGCGGTTACTAGTTCTGTATCTCCTGGATCGACTACCAAGGAAGGCCCGAGTCAGAGCGCCAAGCAGCTCGTTCAGGATGTCTCGAAGGCTGGAGAGAGCGCTGCAATCTCCATGCGCCTCGCTGCGTTGGACGTGATCACACAAGTCTTCCAGAGCTTCCAGACGCCGAGCACAGACGAGAGGATCCGCTACTTCATCATCGACTGCCGGTCGATGGACGAGCACCGTGACGGTCAGATCCCGACGGCTTTCCATTTCGACCCCGATGCTGTGACCGACCGCCAGGTTCTTGAACAAGTGCTTGCGACGCTGAACCCGATGAAGGGCAAAGTGCATATGTGCGTCATGGGTCACGGATACGGCTACATCGCAGACGAGATCCGCCAGCACCAGGAACAGCAACAACAACAGCACAGCTCAGCCTCGATTCAGACTCAGCCTTCTCCGTTCACGCTGAAGGACAACTTTTTTGAGATGTACGCGACGAACCTCATGCGCGTGAACAGCGCGCTGCTGTTTCTCACAAAGCAAGGCTTTCCTTACGTGAGCGTTCTGGACGGAGGCTTCGCTGCCGCGCACAGCGTGTTGTTTCGCTCGACACAGTTCACAGTCGACGACCTGATCGACCACAATGCGTCGCAATGCGATTTCTGCCAGCACCATCGCAGCATGGCTGCGCCAGCGTCAGCAAGCGGCAATAATGGAGCAACTTCCAGCTCCACGGCTTCTTTTGGATCTCCAGGAGCGAGCTCGATGAATGAGTCGAAGCAGGAATCGTTCAGTCGCAGCACTGCAAGCTCCGGCAGTTCGCGCGGTAACTCATCTACCAACATGCCAAGTGTTCGGAAGTCTCTCTCATCTGCGAATAGTGAACTCGATGCCAAATCACTCTTCGACACGCATGCTTCGAGTCCTGGGAGCTCGTACTTTTCCGGGTTTGCTGGCGCTTTCAAAACCACTGGCAAGACGTTCATGAATCCTGCAGACTCGCTTAAGGACAGCACAAAGTGGCTCATGAAGAAGACCAACAGTAGCAACAGCAATGATGGTGACCAGCAGGCAAAGGGCGGAGTTCCTCCATCAGCATCAGCTGGCCGTCCTTCGATGACCGGCGGTTTGCCGAATTTCAACAAACTTCGCAATTCTTTGGCGGCGATGGGCTCAGAGAGTCTCGATCTGCTGAAGAAGGCAGAGCAGGCGGCTGTTGCGAAAACTCGCGTGCCCTTTGGTAGTGGTGGTGGCGGCGCGTCGTCCTCAGCAGCGAAAGCACCAAGTGCTGCTAGCACTAGCACTGCTGCTTCTGCTGGTACTGGTGCAGCTGCTAGTCGCACGGGCTCCCGTTCTAGTGCCAATGCCAGTGCCACTGCTACTCCAGGTGATAGAAACACGTCGTTTCAAAAATCCGAAGAGGAAGTGTTCACGATCGATGACGACGACGAAGAAGACGACTTTGTCGGCGGCGGTGGTAGCGGCAGCAGCCGCACGTCGTCTTCGTCGTCGGCACGCAACGAATCCTTCAGCGGCAATGTTGGCGATCCACACTCGCACCCTGGAAGTCCCGCAACAAGTACCGCAGCAATCACACTCCACAACGTCGAAAAAGGACACGTGAATGCACTTGGGAAGGGCATGCACGTGAGTCGCGTTCAGATGCTGCCGTGCGTCGAGAGTCCGTTCTTCTCGGGGTACAAGAAGAAGAAACTCGGAGATGCCTCGGGCACTCCTGGACGCGTGAGTATGCTTCCTCGGCGCCTAGTGATCGCCGAGAACCACCTCGTGGTGCTCAAGGCGGAGCGAAATATGGACGACGTATACCTGGTGAAATCCTGCCACACGCTTTCGCACGTGGCGCGCATGACGTGCCTCAAGAAAAACGCGCTGATGGTGACGGTGTACTACAAGTGGAAATCGTCGGCGGATGGTCAAGTGATTGAAAAGCGCAACTCGTATGAAGTGCAGCAGCGCGACGAGTTCATCAAGGCGATCAAGGGCGCCATGGAGAAAATATGAGATTCCCAGCGTACCTCGGCAGATCCGCTCCCTCTCAGCAGTCTGTCTCCAAGCCACACGCCGCTCATATCTTCTTTTTCTCCAAGCATTCGGCAGCAACTCCATTGTGTATTAATAGTGACATCTCTCTCACACTTCGATCACTTCAGCTTCCATTCTGATCCGATTCCAATAAAAAAATAATATGAGCTACTTTCACTCACTCATTTCTCAATCTTCGCGTGAAAGAGAAGAAGCAAACCCTTAGACGGGCGCTTACCAAGTTTCCTCATCGCTCCGCCAGCAGCAGACCACTTTATCCTAATTTGCCATGTCAGACAAGAAGCGCGAGTCGATGGCGTCCAAGATTGACGAGGTGGCGAAGAACCAGATCTGGCGCGAGCAGCTCAAGACCGAGTACCTCATGGAGAGCGCGCTTACACCGTTCCAGCTCAACCCTAAGACACGTGCGTCTTTTGCTTGATCGAATTGCACGGTGCTGATCGAATAATCCTGATGTTTGCGTCTTTGTTGTGGTGCTGCTGCTGCTTGATTCAGTGAGCTCGATTACACAAAAGCCGACGCGCACCCACCCTGCAGATTTTGCCAAAGTGCACGAATATGAAGATACCAAGGCGCTTGGTAAGCGCGATCGAGTGCTGATAATAGGCTTGCCATCTATCCACTATTTCTCAAGTATCATGGTCGCCTGATGTATTTTCTTCCCTATTCGACGCTCAGCTGCCAAGATGAAGGAGATCACGAAGAAGCCGAGCGAGAAGTACCCCATGCCTCTCACGGAAGCCCAACGCATCGGGTACAGTGGCATTCGCTTTTGTGACTCCCGCGATGCTTGTCCGGTGCTGATCATTTCCTGCTCGCTCTTTGTTCCTTTCCTTCTCGATAGCTGGCTCCATGAGATGGCGACCAAAGGCATTCGAGCAGATATGCACCAGCGCATGTTTAAGGGACGAGGAAGGTGCGTGCGCTTACTTGCTTGCTTGAGTTGGCTTTGGGTGGGCAAATCGGTGCTTTCGCTGTTTATTTCTTCTTCTTCATTGCGCTTATCCAAAAACTCTTTCTCTCTTGCCTTCTTCTTCGCTGTCTTCTTCTTCGTTGTCTTCTCAGCTGTGACGTCACCGCGTTCGCCGACACCTACTGCACAATGGCTGGCTGCAGCCCTTTCGCTGACAAGTCGACGAGATAAGTTCTATCTGGTCGACCAGGCTAAACTATTCTCTATTGACTACATTGATCAGATACATAATGATAAACCATGCCAAACACACATACACACCTCAGCCAGTTGGTCTGTCGATCGAGGCGTCTTCTTCAATTTCCCTCTGCTGCCATGCCGTCCAGTGTTTCTTGTTTTTGATTCTCTCGTGTAGCCAACACCCTCTCTCTCCCTTGATTTTTTCAATCGCGCAGAAAACTCAAGCGTCCTGTAATAACCCAGTAAGCGAGCCACGGCGCTCCAGTCGCGGCATCGGTGGGTCTCCACCTGGACCGCTCGAAGCCGCCAAGCTCGAGTTCGACGACTGCTTCGTGATCGCCGGGAGCATGTTGAGCGTCGGCGACGAATCCGGCTCTTGTCCAGCAGAATTCAGCGATTCGTCGTACAAAGCGAGCTGATGGCGGAGCTCTTCGATGTGCGAAAGCACGACACGACGGTGTCCTTTCTTCACGCGCATATCGATGAGGTCGTCTTCGTCAATCGTAGCGACGCCGCGTAAAGTGTCAAAGCCATCGCGCTCAAAGTTCTTGGTGTACTCATCCATCTTCAGTGTCTTGAGCCAGTTGTGAACCGTGTCGATGTCTGAAGGAAGACAAACACACAAGTTAGCTATCACGTGCGTGCCACAATAACAATAAACACAACAGGAGAAAGAGACGTACTTCTTGCGCGCGAGGTGGAGCCAGGCTGGCTTTCGTCATCATCAGTATTTGAGCGGTAACTGCTAGGTTCGGACGGCGGGAGGTTGTCATCCTCGTTGTTTGAGTACTCGTCGTTGCCTTCTTCCCACGCCTACAAGTTGTTCAAGCGATCAAAATTAGAACCAATTTGCTCGCATGGAGTTCATTTTTGACCATTATCACTACAGTACCGCACCTGAAGTCTCGACGCGAGCGCGCTGTGACCAGCTTCAAATGCGCAGCGGGAAGGCGTTTTGTTCGTCTGTGTCAAAAGCACCAGCTCGTGAGTCACCTCGTTGATAATTGACCCTCAGATAAACGCAACAACATTCTCCAGTCCACACTTACCAAAGTCAACGAATGGAACCGAGAGGCATCGCGGGCTTTGCGAACAAGCCAAAAAGCGCAGTCTCGATGCCCGCCAAGCGCAGCACAATGGAGGGCATTGCGACCAAACTGCAAACAAACAAACACAGTCGTAGCAACGCATTGTAAGTGAACACCACCAATAAATCATCTCAAAGACTACACGATCAAGCGCACCTTGTCCGCATCGGTCCAAACAGCGAAGTGTTCGCACAAGAGCTTCAGAGTCGACAGGTGGCCGGATTCAGCCGCCCAATGCAGCGCATTCTTCCCATTCTGATCAAGCGATAACGAGAGATAAGGCCAGCCCACAATGAGTTCCAGTGCACCCCACAAGCCGTAAAAATGTAGTCACAATACCTTGTCTCGCATGTAACGAAGAGGGTAAGCGCTGTTGATCTCCGCGATGATGCGGGCAACTTCTTCGTCGTCTCCGTCTTCGGCGGCATGGACGAACCGCTGCGATGTCTCGTACCAGCTCTTGAGAAACTGCACACAGCGCGTCTTGTGCTTGTCCTTCGCGACCTGATACGCCGTTTTGTTGTCCTGCGTACAACGAAAATTAAATCGATCCACGGTGAACAAAGTTAGCCTCGTGAATAACAAACGAGCGTATGTAAGCAAAGGACAGCGCAGCTATGAAACATGGTGATACATACGTAGCTTGTGATGTGCACATCGATGCCCTTCATGCAAAGATACTGAATCACTTCTTTCCTGCCTTTCGATGCCGCCCAGTGGAGACAAGTGCCGCCATACTGCAATCGCGAGAGTAAACGCAAAACATACAATCTCACGTTAGACGCTATACTCACAAACAGGAATGCACGTTACATAAATGAGCATGCCACGCGCCTCGTCGATCGCGTTGATATCGATCGGATGCGGGCACTCCTCCAAGAGATACGCCACGACGTCCAAGTGGCCATTGATCGCAGCCGAGCAATGCGCATAGCGTCCAAACTACAGAGGAAGACAACAGAGAAGAACGTCAGTCAATGCTCTGACAATGTCGATCAGAAGAATGCGAAAGCTAGCAAAAGAACGACTGAGACGCACCTTGTCGGGCACATCGAGAGGCACGCCGTGCTCGACGAGAAATTGCACGACTTCAAGATGTCCGTAGAACGCAGCATAGTGGAGCGCCGTCTGGTCGTCCTATGGTTTGCAAAATGGTACGCGGGGTTAAGCTTCTCCTGTCATGGTAATATGCGCACACGAGGACGCTACATAAACGTACATGGTCCGCGACGCTTCGGTCAATGTTCGAGTGACTCATCAGCCATTGCACGACCTCGAGCTGTCCCGACGCGGCGGCGCCATGAAGAGCAGAGGCACCATTCTGCATAACAACAGCCACAGTACACACACATACACAATGCGTCAGCGCTCTGCTTCCATTCGCATGCATGACCAAACAAGCCACGTCGCACACACCTGGTTGCAGTAGTTGACGTCCGCCTGGAGCTTCTCGACAAGGTACGCGATTTCCTGAAGCTTCCCGCGGTGCGCCTTGCAGATCAGCACGTCACCGATCGTGTAGTTCTCCAGCACCGCGTTGCCGCTCGAGCCCATTGCGACTTGCACCACGACGCTCATACAGTCTGAGTGAATTCGCTTCCGCACACACGCGCGCGCACTCTCACTCACCGACGTCGACGACAGACAGTCCCGAAAAAAACGAAGAAGAGGCCGTGACCGGTTCCACGCACGCAAGCACAAGATGGCGGACAGATGCACGCGCTCACTCGACAGTAGTAGCTGCAGGCTGAACGTGTCCAATAACGAGAGAGCGCGAGGGGGATCCGTGAAGGCGCTTCTGCTGTTAGCTGCTCGCTGCTTGGCGCTTCTTTCTCGCGGAGCAAATGCGGGTGTTGTGCGGGAAATGCGGGCAATTCCAAACAGCCAAAGCAAAAAGCAGCGTAGCGTGTGTTTTCGTACTTTAGTGGGGCGTGAGTTATTGTGCTCTCCATCGATCGCCTTTCTTTCTCTTTGACGCGGTTGCACGAATGTCGCCCATCTCGAAAGAGAGAGAGAGTGAGGCGAAAGATGAGATGAGGCACATTCGTGCCACAAGCACACCGTCCCCTTCAAAACATTTCGCACTTATTCGACACTACATAGTACACGTATAATCAGTGTACCATCAGAACTGGTACAGCTATCCAGTCGTTTCAAGATCGAGGGAAGCCATTCTTAGAACGTCATCATGAGCTCAAAGATAGGAGGACGCATATGGTGCATTAGCATCAGCATCAGCATTGCAAGAGCTCATCCGCACACGCAAGCACGCGCGTACATATATCTAAACCGGAAGGCAACCAGCTAGGAGAGCGCTGCGAGTAACATGTGCGCCTCTTCTCTCTCTATGCAAATGGACGGTGCATGCTGTGATGCAATGCGATGTCACTAACTCTTAGTGGTTGATTCCAATAGCGCTGCTTCGTATTCTATAGGCGGCAGGGCAAATGGGGGCAGGCGCGTCCACAAGTGCGTCGGGCGAGGTGCGTCTCATCGTGTAATTCTCTGCGCTACTCTTGTGCGCGAGTGCGAGGATCTCACTGTGACGCTATGCTGTTTGCAGATAGTGATAGGCGACGTCGTGACGATCCAAGTTGTAGACTACCCCAAGCGCGTGATCGGGGTAAGTTCGTCTTCCACACATTTATCAAGCCATAACTATGGCTTTCTCGCTCATGAAATCTCGTCTGCCTTCCTTCCTATCTGTCAGCTCGTGGCGGACGTCCACAACGACCTCTGCAGTGTACAGGTGTCCAATTCGGAAATCATCCGCGATATCCCGCGCGCCGAGGTGCAGCGCATCGCGTGCTGGAGCGAGATCGAGGACGGCGACATCGTTAAAGTGCGCGAGGAGTGCTCTCGGCTCTACCACGAAGCCACGGTCGTGCTCAAGAACGAGGATGACGGCACGTTCCGCGTGCGGTTCCAGGGCGACGAAGAGGACGAGATCGAGGACCACGTCGTACCGGAGCGCATCCTGAAGCTTATGTCCGGCCGACTCGAGCAGAAGGAGTGGATGATGTACAAAGAGATACCGGACGAAGCCCAGTGAGGCGAGGTGGCTACTGCTGTAGAGAGAGATAGGGATGGTGAGAAGGCATTGAACCAGATACTAATATGCCAGAAACAAACCAAGTTGCAAGGCTAACACTAATTTTGATGGCTGCTGGTAATGGAGATAGATGCTATTGGAATTGGTTTGCTAAAGTGTGTGCGTGTGTGTACATATTTGGTGGCTACAGGTTGTCTACGGTCAGGTTGAGCACGGAGAGGTAGCCGCCGCTGGGGACCTCAACGCCCGCGCCAACGTGCTCAGCTATCCACGCCTGTCATACAAAATAACAGGGTAATCGTCAGATCATACCACAAGACAGGAGAAACGCCGCCTTCGTACCTGGATTTTCTGCTCTATCACGTCCAGACTGTCTTGCCTTGAGAGCGCGATCGGTCCAATCACTTGGGTTGCATTATTGCTGTGCACGCCTTCTTCGGCCTCTCCCTGTTGTTGAGCAACCAGCCCTGGCAGCGGGTCTCGCAGGATCAGACGCACCATCGCCTCGTTCTCGTGGTGTAGCAGCTGCGAGAGAATAGTCTGCCGCCGGATACTGTTCGCGATCAGGTCTATAGCCATAGCGATGAAGTGACAGCACAGGCATGGGTGAATTGGTATACAAGACCCCCTCCAATATCATCAGCCTACTGTGGAAAAATGCTCATACGTACCGTCAAGAAGCAGTGATGATAGTCGACGCAGCTGGATTTTCGCATCTGCGCCTTGGAACACGTCCTCTGAGAGCCACTGCGAGAGCTCGCGGTGCAGCGGGTTGTAGAAAACACCGTTCTTCTCCAGTGCCTTTGTGGTCGCGTCCACCATCTGCGGTACGAGCAGCGCATGCGCAAACTGCCACGCGAGCACTTTCTGCGTCATCACGTGGCGCCGCTGGCGCTTGAGCTCATTGACGCGCTTCGCCTCTTCTTTTAGGCGGTGCGTCTCTTTCGCGCTCACCTCAAGCTCGCGGTCAGCGCGCGCGGCCTCGTCCTTCAGACTCAGCAGCGTCGCGCGCTCGTGGCGGATGTTGAGCATCTCTTGTTCCTCCTTGACCTCGGCGAGCGCCTGCGCGATCGTCTTGCTCACGAGCACGTTGAGCAGCGGACGCACCTCCACGTCAAAGTTGAAAAGCTTGTCTGAGTCTTCAATCTGAAGAGAGACGACAGTGTGAGCCTCAATAGGCTAGTCATACATGGATGATACAGATAGAGCAGAGTATAAGGGCGTAATGAACCTGCGTGGATGAGTCGACGCCGACTTTCGGGCGCTGGAACTTGCCATCCGCCGTGACACCTTTCTGGTTCGAGCTCGCGCGGACAGTGAACGCGTCAGTTTGGCTGCAGGACTCGCGCTCGGGCACAGCCGGGAGCTGCTCCACGAGGTTCGCCTCGAGCGAGAACGGAGTAACTACAGCAGCAACAGCAACACGCTCAAGATGCGACAAAGCAAGGTGCTCAATGAGCAATCCCCAAGGACCACAATCGCCAGACCAGAACACACGGCCTCCTCGTACGTACATGTGTAGGAGGCGACTTTCTGCGCTTCATAGATGCTCTTGGCCTTGTGTTTCCCTGACGAACTGCTGTTGCTGGTGCTACTGCCTCGGCGTTTCTTGGCTCGCTCTCGGTCGTCACTGCTGCGGCGTCCAGGCGAAGGCTGGGCGACATGCTGCATATATCAAACATAAGCGCATCAAGTCAAGATACGTCACACGCAGATGCTTGGCGAGCGTCACGGGATAAGGCGCACTACACATCAGCGTGTTGTGATGGAGCACGTACGTACCCCAGCAAACATGCTGCCGCGCACCACGCGCGGATCGTGCATGATGTTCGGCGGCAGTAGTTTCCTACATACACAGTGATGCAACAGCAATCAATAACAGGGATTAGTTCGACGCGTATCATAGCGACCGCCATTCGTTTTGAGCTGCTCACATACCCTGTCGACTTGGATCGACTGGTCTGCACTGCGCGCGGCTTGGACGAGTACGAGTACTTGAGCTCCTCATCGACGTTCATGACTGATAGAGATCTTCGCGTCGCTGCAATATCCGCATCAAAGCAGTTGGAAGTGGTGGTCTGTCTATCGGTCTTTTTGGCGCTCTATACACGAGAAAGAAAGCGGAGGTAAAGAGGAAAAGCTCACGTTATCAGCCAAAGGTCGCGCCGTTTCGCGTCCAAAAGTACCGAACACCTGGTATGAGTGGCCCCTGTCCTCACCAGAAGGCGACAGAGAGAGCTGTGGCGATGCACCACAGTGTTGCAGCTAAGGGTAGCCCACTATTCCAGTAGCGCCAAGAAAGAGCTAAAGTGCATGTCTAATCGAGCATTTGCCATTACACACATGCACATGCACACATGATGACCCCAGGAGCTCTTTAGATATATGATACGAGAAGAGCCGTGCTCATAATTTGCTCACCTATTTCATCTGATACCGATCGATCTGAGGAAGCAAGATGGATACATCCCTCTCAGATGTCGAAAGCGAACGTCGAAATTGGCAGTGGCGACAGACTGTCGATAATGTCACAACAACATTCCCTTTTATGACAGCTTTCTTCCTGTCGAAAATATGCTGCTAACGGCCGAAAGCCCAAGCCATAAACCAAAGCTTCGCCAACGTGGAAGAATCGGAAGCGCTTAACGAGAACGGGAACACTCCGAGCACCTAGAGGAGCCGCCGCCGCGAGCCATGACGATCTACTACTGCCTGGTGGCGAACAAGAACTGTCCGCTGGCCGAGTACAGCAACGGCGGTGACAAGAAGATGAGCGAGATCGCGCAGAAGCTGCTCAAGAAACTCAATTTTGACGAATCATCGGTCGAGTCGGTCGAGTACGAGGGCAAGACGTACAGCTACCGCGTGGAGGACGAGGTCGTGTACGTGTGCGTCACCAATGAGGCGTTCGGCAAGAGGTGCGCGTGTGTGTGTATGTTCGCAGTGCTGCTGGTGGAAGTATGACTGTGTGTGCTATGGTACTGACGAACTCAATTGCTGTGTATGCTGTGTTTGTCTATAAAAGCTCGGCGGCGCTGTTCTTGAGGCACATCAACAACCTCTTTGACAATGAGTTTGGCATCCGAGGCAAAGCCACGAAGCTCAAGCTGGATCTGAACCGCGACTTTGCGCCGACGCTCAAGAAGCAAATGGTACGTGAGTGATCATCGAAGCATATGCGTTGACTGCTCGGTTGGAGAGTAGAGTAATTTCATGTGTTTGTTTTGCGGGCTATTGCCTGCTACTCGTCTATCTGTATAGGAAACGTACTCATCTGCGGCGGGCTCGGAGAAACTGCAGGCGCTGAAGAAGGATCTGGACAGCGTCAAGGACAATGTGCACCAGAACATCAGTACGTGCTGACACTGACTGATACCTTCCTGCTCTTTGTCAGAAAAACTAATTGACTGATGGGATCTTGGTGCTTTATTATGTGATACTCCACGATAGACAAAGTTCTCGAGCGCGGAGACAAGATCGAGCTCCTGGTGGACAAATCCGAGCAGCTCAGGTACGTTTTTGTTCCTTAATCTTGCCTCAAGAAGCTGTTGATGGGCGGGCAAATGAATGAGCTAACATGAATTTTCTTATGCATATATCACCAGTTCACAATCTGCGGCGTTCGCGCAAACGAGTCGAAGCCTACGACGCCATCTGTGGCTGCAAAACGTCAAGATGACGATCGCCATTGGCATCGTGGTCGTGGTACGCAAGCCCTTTTCGATTTCTTATCATCATTGCGGTTTTCTATCCGGAAGAGTTTGGTTCACATGTTTTAACGCGTGTCTTTGACTCTGGCGTTTGCTATTGTGTCTCCTATAGCTCTTCCTGGTCTTGGTCTTCCTCTACGTCAAGAAGAAAGTCACGTAAATCTCTCAGTTATGGCAGGTCTATTATTTTGCTGCTGCTAGTATCACGAATGGCGTTGGGCTTTCGTCCTGTGTCTCTATCGATCGATCTAGTTTTTTTTCTTGCTACTGTCGGAAGCCTTGAGTGACGACGATAGCAACAACTTCATACCACACAGAGTCGACACCATCAGCACAGCAGCGCAGCCACGGAAGAGCTGGTTGCTCGTGAGGTGGTTCGCACCACCCGTGCCCAGCACGACCAGGAGGTTCGTTGGCAGCCGAAAGAGACCGAGCGTCGTGCTAAGTCCCTCCGATGGGAAGTAGCGGCTTCGGAGCGTGCCACAGCATGGTGTAAACGCTCCGATCGCTAGCTGTCGCGTCAAAAATCCCACACAGAAAAAAAAACCCGAGTTAGCCACTCAACATTGAAGCTTTTTGCCAAGCTGTTGCTCACGATAGCCCTCACCTCAAACACAAAGAATGCGCCGAGGATCCACTGGAAGGAGTTCGTGACGGTCGGAACAAGCAGCGCTGCGACGGAGACGGCGCACAGTACACAGGCGAGCAGCTCTTCGCGCACTCTGCTGCCGATTTGGTCGAAGAGCTTGCCACCGATCGCGATGCAGAGCATGAAGCTCGAGAAGACCAGTCCACTCGGAAGGATCCCCGAGGGCACCACGGCTGCCAGCGTCGGGTACCACAAGAACACTGTATAAAACGAATCAGTGACGGCACGAGCTCACGAGGTTCTGTAAAGGATGAAGGATTACGTACCAAAGACGTACATCGCTCCGTCAAAGAGCGAGTAGCACAAGCCCAACGCGACGGCCTCAGCGCTCAGTCGAGATCCTGAGTTGGATGTGGAGTTGGGCTTGGACGCAGATGCTGGAGCTGAGTTCGCCTCTGGTGACCCATAGTTCTCAGTCCAAGAGCAGACAAACACAGCAGCGAACGTCGTGACGCCCACTGCGAGACGAAACGGACCGATCTCGCCGAACGCGTCCGCTGCAGTCTGCGCAGCGAAGCCCGCGAGCACAGCGAGGACGCCGTTGCCCTCGGACGCGATCGCAAACGTCTTGGGGATTAGCTCTTCTGCAAAGCCTGAACACAAAAAAGGCACATGTTTGATAGATCGTCAAACTTAGATGACACAATAGCACCTCGCCATTGTTAGACATCGCGACTCTGACTGACCTCTTGCTCGATGCTCCGTGACCATCCAGCTCTCGAAGGCAGAGAAGAGCAACGATGTGGACACTCCGCCCAGCACTCGGCCAATGAGCAGCACAGTTATGTCGGGTACGTTCTCCAGCAAGTTGATGACGATCTATGGGCACAGACAACCGAGGACGCATCACTTAGCTCAGCCCCGCACTACTACCGCATGTAGTAAACCATTTTGGAAATGAAGCCACCCATCAGTGGCCGTACCTCTAGTGCGCAGTAGATAAGACAGGCGTTGCGTCTCCCATAGCGATCCACGATCGGGCCGATGAAGTTGCCGAAGATCGCAGACGACAGGAAGCCCGTGAGAAAGAGCGTGCTCACATTGACACCGTAGCTCTGTTTGCACCATCATGCACTCGTCAGGACCATTGCTCAGCGTCAACCGTCACGATACAGTTAGCAATACACAAAGCTCCTCACCTGGTATAGACTGTACATATGCGTGCCCTGCAGCCAGTCGGCGAACATGACGAGGAAGTGCACGGTCAGGTATTGCCGTCTGAAGCTTTGGAATCCGGCATCGCTGTCACTCTTGCGCTCCTTCACTGTTGACGACGATGATGCCGATGCCGATGGGTGGCACTTTTTCGACAGCAGAGCTCGATCCAGCACGTGCATCGCCACCAGCACAAGGAGCAGCGCCAGGCAGGACACAGACGCCCACTGCGGCCACTGGCGCTCCTGCTCGAGCCACGTCGCCAGCACATTCAGCATTTTGGCGGGACGCCTTTTGATTCAATTGCTGTTTGTGCTGAATATCTTTTGCATCGATCAGACTCAGATGTTCTATTTTGAAGGACTGAGTCTGAGCCGACGATTTTGTCTGAGGAACTCTGAGCCCGACCCGACTGGCCAGTCATTTGAGCCGGCAAAAGGACACAACAGTCCCATTCAATAGAGACCAGCAAGGAAGACCAGCAAAAAGAAGAGAAGAGCAGGATGGACGTGCTGAGCACCAAGACGATCAGCGAGAAGGACGCCGCGAAGATGCTCAAGAAGTTTGTGGACGCCAAGCAGGAGGAGGAGAACACCGACCTCATGGTGCGTTTGTGTGTGGTGCTCTTGTTGTAGCGTGATGATGGAGCGCTTGTGCGTATGCTTACTGGCTGGCTGCACAGGCGTGCGCATCTGCTGCACGCTGTTCATGCCGCCGCAGTTGCAAGTTGCATGTATCTGTGTGTGTATTGCATGTATTGTTATATCTGGCGAATTGCGATGCTCACTGGCTGTTGTGCTATGGTGTGCTGTGCTGCCTGTACCTGTGAACAGATGAACGAGGAGGTGAAGTTCCAGTTGGCGCAGGTGCTGGAGCACTTGGAAGGCAAGAAGCAGGCGCCAGTGGTCGAGGAGCCGGTGGAGCAGGAAGAAGACGAAGATGAAGAAGACGACGAATAGTGCCGAACTACAGCAGCAGCCAGCGCGTTATTGTGCTTCGATAATCGACCAAAAATCCTAATGTTATGTAAAACAACAGCCAGAGCAGACGAACGCACTTGCTTCGGTGGTAAAAGCGATCGGCGATTGACATGCATACCACGTGGACACTCAGTCACACACACACCAAAAGGTCACGAGTTCATTCGAACAGAGCTCCGATTTCAATGAAGTGGCCAAGAAGTTAGTTCCGAACTGGCGCTGATACAGTACTTGCTTCTCTCCACGAAAGAGCCTCTGTTTTCCAGTCAGATACAGAAGGTGATCGAGTGGGTCAATGCAGTACTCTCCGCCGCTTTCTTTCAGGTTTGACGAATGGAGACAGAACGAAAGGCAATCAGGTTCTACGCATACTGGTACATATACCCTTCGCTGGCGGCGAGCTCTTGCTGTGGCAATTTGCAATTCGTTGGGTGATACGGCAGTAACGGCAACTTGTGTGTGGCTGGTAATGGTGACCTATGTAACGATTCCGCCATCAACCAGCCCTCTACACCCCACACAATCAATTCCTGTCCTCGTCCTTACATGCGAATACTTGGTCCAGGACTGAGCTTTGACTGTTGTGGGGCAATGCTTCCTGTACTGTACTGTACTGTACCGTGCTGTAACACTGGTGTGGTGTCTGAGAAGCGTTGACGCATGACCGAACGGCAGCGTCGATGATCTGCAGAGGCAATAGCCAGTTGCAGAAGCAAATGACAGCATTGTGCCGTCCCATAGAGCAGTGCATTGCAGGCAGACCGCTCCCATTGTTTACAGTGCAACCGCCTTTCACTGTGGCTCTTTCCTGCTTTCCCTGTCATCCTGTCCAAAAATTAACCCCTCCAATACATGTATCGTTTCCGTAAAAGATCGGATGTGATCGAGTCAGATTTCAGGAGTTAGACAGACAGAGCACGCACGTCCGGTCACACGTCACAGGCTCACTTTTTATTCGTCAAAAATCAGAATAGCATCATATCATTGGCTGAAAACGCCAGTCACGTCAAAAGAGATTCGGTGATTAGGAGACTCGAGCCAGCCAGCTGGTTGGGAGAAACAGATGAGTGCAACGACCGCATCGCAATGCAGAGGCGGCGCGCGCAGTCACATTGAAGAGAGAGCAGCTGCGGTACCTGGCAGTTCGGCATGGCAGAGTAATGATACCATCGGACCAGCTACGGTAGCCGCCCTCC
The DNA here is from genome assembly GCA_038050575.1 of Globisporangium mamillatum. Classification (NCBI taxonomy): domain Eukaryota; phylum Oomycota; class Peronosporomycetes; order Pythiales; family Pythiaceae; genus Globisporangium; species Globisporangium mamillatum. The sequence goes on along the minus strand of JALBYZ010000174.1, from coordinate 19,031 downwards.
GGCGTATACTGAGCGCAAGTGACTGTGGGGACTGAGTCGCTCGCTCGCTTGCCCATCAACCATCAATCATCATCTGCACCTTGCGCGGAAAAGCGCGGACAGACAGACAGACCGGAACAGAAGAGAGAGAAGAGAGCGCGTCTGAGTGTTCTCACTCGCCATTCCTCTTATTCCGCGCGCACTCGCACTTGCACACATACATACGCAGCTCAAGCTCGTAAGGCGCAGCGGTGCCTTTCAGCCAGAAAGACAGCAAGTACACCACCGGCCAGCTCGAGGAAACTGTGAGTATGGCGGATCAGCGCGTGTCCAACATCCTGCCGGAGTTCACGGTCAGCTACAAGCCCTATCATGAAGGGCTCGCGAACCCGACGGTGAAGAACACGTCCGTGCGACTCAGCGCGCCGATCGGCGTGGGCAACCGCTTCAGCGGCGACGACGACGACGCGTCGGACGACCCGGCGTGGTACTCGGCGCCGCGCGGAAGTCTCCAACCAGCGCTACCGTCGAGTATCCTGAAGAAGCACTCAACGTCGTCGATGACATCGTCGACCGACACGGTTGCGTCCAGCAACCCAGCGTCTCCACAGGCAACGCATCTCGCGAGCTCAATTGAAGCGGAAGAAGAGGCGGATGACGCGGACGGAGATGACTACTTCCCACCTCAGCCCAAGATGCAGCAGCGCCGGTCGATGCAGATCACAGTACCCAGACGCAGCTCCCGAGGAAAGCACGAGGTGAAGCGACTCTCGCTCGAGAAGAAGAGCCCCAGAACCTCACTTAGCTCGCCGAACCCGGTCACGTCGCCGCGCGGCTCGCACACAGGCGGACGCGAGTCGCTCTCGTTTGACATGCATCGCGAATCGATGGATGTCAGCGCCGGGATGCATGCGCCTGGGTACCGGGAGAGCATGATGCGGTACCGTCCCAGCGACCTGAACACGCACGACATGAAGAGGAACCTGATGACGCGCGACTCTCTCGCAGTCGATCCGACCGAGCTGCTCTCAAGCAGCCGCGGTTCCGTGAGCCACTTTGGCGCTCGCGTGACCGAGGACGGACTTTCAGATTTCCTCAAGGCTGCGCGCACGGGAAACCTCATGATGTTGAAAGCGTCAATCCAGGACCCGAACACGGATTTCGACCAGCGAGATCCTGTCCATGGTCAGACGGCGCTTCACATCGCCGTGCGCTTTGGTCAGTTCGCGGTCGTGAAGCTCCTGTGCCAGAAGAAATGCCGCAAGCTGCTGCTGGACAGCGTGGACAACCGCCAGAACACGCCGCTGCATTTGGCCGCCGCCAAGTCGCGCCGAGTCACCAAGTTCCTGCTGGAGCAAGGCGCCTCGGTCACGCACGTGAACACACGCAGCCAAACCGCGCTGGGCGTGCACATCCTCACTGCACGGCGGGATGAGCCGATCATCACCGAGATGCTGTTGCAGCACAAGTCGGACCCGAACGCGCTGCTCGACAACAGCACGCTGATCCACAAGGCAGTGGATATGTCGCTGTACGAGATCGCGTACCGGCTCGTTCGCTACGGTGCGCGCCTGGACATCAAGGACGAGAACGACAAGATGGTGTTTGACAAAGTGAACCGCAAGGTGCTGCGCCACCTGTTCAGCAAGATCTCGTTTCCTCCCGTGTGGGTGCCAGACGCGGAGCGCAAGACGTGCATGCTCTGCTCGCGTAAGTTCAACCGGTTCAACATCGGCATCCGGCGCCACCACTGCCGCCACTGCGGGCGCATCTGCTGCGGCCAGTGCTCGCACGTGTCGGTAGAGAGTGTCAAGTTCCCCAAGACGTTTGAGGACCGCATGAAGATGGGCAGCGCCGCGAAGAACGAGGACAAGAAGCGCGTGTGCAAGACGTGCAGCATCGTGTTCAAGGAGCGCGAGGAGCCACAAGAGGAGAAGAAGTGGTCGGACGAGCTGATGCAGAAGGTCGTGGGCTGCACGTGGGAGGAGATCGAGGGCCAGCAGAACGCGCCGCGACGGAGCTCCGTCGTGTAACTCGACGAACGACGCTGCTAGTTATCAACCTAAAGAACCTCGCCAAACATCCCAGGGCAAGCGGAGGTATATCATTCATCGCAGTGTTCGATGTTGTGTTATGCATGTGGACGTACGTAGTGTGTAAAATATCAGTGCAACCAACCGAATAAATCTTGAGCACTCCTGTGTGTTCGTTGATGTGTAACTCGATCTTTTTCAGTCAAAGCAGCCAAAGGAAATCTGGGACATCGCGACCGTGGGCTTGTGCTTGAGCGTGGCAAGTCGCTCACGGTACTGAAGTCCGTAGTTGGTCTGCTCTTTCTTGGCTCGCGGCAGTTGCTCCGGTGGCGTCGGCGGCTTGATCGAGAGCTTCTGACTCGAGTGCCCCATCATCATGCGGTGCGCCGCCGCGATCTGCATCGGTCCAGGCACGGCGATGGGCTTCTTCTCAATAGGAGGGGTTCTATGCGCTCCTCGGAGTGGTGGAAGGGTTCCGCCCGAGAAGCCTCCGCCGTCGTCGTTGTTACCCTTACGATGCTGCAGCGGTGCCGAGAAGCGCATCTGCTGCTCGTTCATGTGGTGCTGCGACGCGTCAAGTATCTTCTTGTACTTGCAGTGCGCCATAAGGTCTAGAGGCATCGCTGGGTAGAGTAGGATGTAGTCCACGAGATTCTCCTCGTTCTCATCCAGCGCCTGCTGGATCGCCGATGTCTCTGGTCCTTCAGTGCTCAGCGGATTCGCGAAGTCACTAATGGGTCTGCCGTACTTTTGCAGCAGATTTCGGTTCAGCTCTTCTTGCATGCCAACGTACTTGGTGACGATCTTGTCCAAGTCTTTGAGTCGCTCTGGGTTGAACTCTTTGTAGTAGCCTGTGAGTGCAAAGTGTAGATCGTCGGCACTGAAAACCTGGTATTCTTTTGTGCCAAGTCGATCCTGCTTCTTTGGCGAGCTCTTCAAAGCGAACTCCTGCTCGGGCTGCTCCTGTAGCTGCTTGGTAGTCGTACAACTTGAGTGGATATCTGGAAGCTGGTTATCATTGTTGTTGCTGGATAGTGGTACACCGCCATACAGCCGCATCTGCGTCGAGCGTGCTTGCTCAGCGTCGTAGCGGTCCTTGTCATCGGCCGAGATCTTGAGAATGTCGAAGGTCTGAGAGATGAGGCGCTCCTTGATGTTCCAGTCGAGCGGCGAGTCGCAGCCAAAGCTCGGTAGATGGTTCACCTCGAGCAGCCAGGGCTTGAGGCTCTCGTCCACGAGCACGTCCATGCCGAGAATCGAGAACGACGACGACGGTGGGGAGGCTGATGCAGCACAAGAAGAGCTACTACCATTGGAGCTGTTCGTGCTCAGGTCGTTTGCGGTTGCTGGTCGATTTGCATCTGGGCCATAAAGTTGCTGGGACGAAGGACCTCCTGGAGACGCTGACACACAGACTGTTTTTCTCAAATTCTTCGCAAACGTCGACCGGTACTCCTGTGCCAGCAGCGGCTGTACTGCCAGAATAGACTTGAGGCAGATATCGCCGATCTTCTCCCAAAGCGCGTCTACGCGCTGCTCTTCGTAACTCTCTTTGAGCCACGAGAAGAACCAGCGCAGCGACCGCTTGCTGCCGTTGCCGTCCTCAGTCGCGTTCTTGTTGATCTCGAAGTTGTTGGCGTGCTTGTTCACGGCGTAGTTGGTCAGGTGCATGAACCGCTGCTCCATGTTGTCCGCGTTCGGCGTCACATAGTCCGCCGTGCACATGCGCACGAGTCCGTCCTTGAACAGATACACGCGCAGCGGGGTACAGGACGTGACGGTCACGTAGATGCGCAGATCAAACTTCTTGCCGGCGATCAACAACGGCCGCGCGATGTACTGCTGTGCCACGAGCACGTCCGAGCGGTTAATCTGGCTCAAGTTCTTCGTCAGAAATACACCTCTTCCTTGGCAAGAGTGGTCTGGCTTAATGATAAACGTCTTTTGACTCACGCCGTCCGCGTTGAAGTAGGTCTGGAAATCATGGAAATCAAAGGGCAGGATCCAGGTCTTGGGACAGAAGTCGAATTCGTCGGGGAAAAGCTTCTTCATGCGCTCAAAGTTGCGCGCGAGCTTGGACTTGCGTGCCAGGTTCGACATACCTGGGAAATGATTCACTTTCTGGTACGGCAGCAGGATTTTGAACGTGTTGAGGAAGTCGGGTACGTCGATCCAGTGGATGTTGCAGGATGCGATGCCCGCCTTGTCGTTCTCGTCCGTGACCATGTGCCAGCCTCGGTCTCGCGCGATCTTGCGCACTACTTCATACTTGCAGAGCGTCATGTTGATGCGCACTTTCTTTTCTTTCTTTTTCGACTTGGCTTGTGGCGGCTCCATGGACGACAGACGTTGCGATCTGTAGAAAGCACGCAGAAGTTACGCTCACATGTACTTGCTCACCTGTCACCAAGTCCAGCTACTCGATCCCTCACACGCCTGTGCTGCGCGTACTGCAAGTTCCAAAGCTTCCAATGTGCTCCGTCGAGTTGTCTCGATTTCTTCTCGGTCATTGCGCACGGTTGAACGGAGTTTATAGATAGCTACTGCACGAAGTTGCTACATGCCACTGTGCTTCTTGGCTTTGTATCCCGTCTATTTGTAGTCGCTGTCGCTGCTGTTACTTTGCTCCTAAATGGAAACTCGCTTTCATATATTCTCCTTGACAAGCCCGCGCATTCGCACCTTTGTAAAGGTGTATCCAACGCAAGCAGAGTCCTCGCAAAATGGATTCAGAAAGTAAATGCCAAACAAACATGTACAAGTACTTGGTCAGAGAAAGAATACTTGCGCCGCTCAACTCACATACTTTTGGTCGATGAAAGCTTCTTCTTCACTTCTTCTTACAACGCGCTCTTGATGATCGCGTTGAACTCTGGCTTGAGCGACGCGCCGCCAACGAGGAAGCCGTCGACGTCTTCGAGCGCGATGAGCTCCGCACAGTTGGCGCCGTTCACCGAGCCTCCGTAGATGATACGCACCTTCGGCGCTACGACCGCAGAAACCTGCGCCGCGATCCACTCGCGGAGGTTCTTGTGTGCCTCCTGAGCCTGCGCTGGCGTGGCCACGACGCCCGTGCCGATCGCCCACACTGGCTCGTACGCGATCACGACGCGGTCCCAGTCCTTCTCGCTGATGATGCTCGCAAGCGCTTGCGTTTGGCGCTTGAGCACTTCGAGAGTCTGTTCGGCCTTGCGCTGCTCCAGCGTTTCACCGATGCAGAAGATCACCTTGAGTCCGAGATCAAGCGCACGCTTGGTCTTCTTCGCGACGACCTCATCAGTCTCGCCGTAGTACGCGCGGCGCTCCGAGTGGCCCGTGAGCGTCCACGTGAGTCCAAAGTCTGCATAGAAACCACACAAAGCCGATCGAGAAAGAGAGACACACAGGTGTTAGTCGCGATTCTACTTTTGAGCCGGAAAAGATGCAATAATCGATGATTAAACGCACCAAGGAGCTGCTCTGCGGCGATCTCGCCCGTGTACGCGCCAAAACCCGTCAGGCTCACATTCTGCGCGCTCACGCTGATGTTCTTCTGGATTAGCTCCTTTGTGAGCTGCAGGTGCAGTGCCGGCGGCGCGACGATTACCTCCACCTGCGACGCGTTCACCTCGGTCTTGTTCAGAATGTCGATCAAGTCACGCACAGATTGCTTCGTGCCATTCTACATCAAAAAAAGAAGGGAAGGGCGTCAACAACGCGCCATTTTACCACGAACACGTATTGAGAGAGAGATGCATGGCACGCACGCATTTCCAGTTGCCACCGATCACGTATTTGCGTCCACCGGCCATTGTTGCTGCCTGCTTGCTTGTCTGTCACTTGCGCCTGAACTCTCAAATTGTCGACTGAGCATTGGCTTTTTCATCAAGTTCAACTCGGGGAGGGGCATTATTCATGGCATGATCCATCATCCATGAATAGTGCCCCCGCATTCCGAGATTGAAGAGGATGACACAGGTGCGTCATCATGACACTGAAAGCTGTTTGAGCTTAATTCAAAAGCGCATCAATACACTGGAATCACTATTTGGAAGCGCGCATAAAGGCTGAAGCAAACATCACCTATCGAGCAAAATTTGCATTCCGCACAACTTCGCCTGTCTTCCTAGTCGCTGATGTCGATGATCTCTGGCTCTGGAAGCCTTCGCTTCTTCTTGCTTTGCGTATTCCTCTGTGCTGGTGGCTTTGGCGGCGGCGCTTCGTCGCCCTTTGAAGACGGCTTCATCAGCACACGGAGCTGGTCGCTCAGCAAGCGACGATGTGAAGTGCCCACGACCAGGTAGCAGATCGTGTTGTATGCGGTGTAGCTGATCTCCGGTTGAATCACGTTCCTGTCATCACGTTTCACAACATTATGTTACAGGTCAGATTTTAGAACCACCTCAAGCTCACAAAGTGCTGAAGGAAACGGATGGGACATTGCACTCACTTGATCATCATGTTGATGATGACTCGCTCGCATTGATCTCGTGTGATGACCGCCAGTGGAGGCTCCAAATGCCCCCATTCTTGTGCAATCTTCTTTGTCTTGAGCTCGTCAACCAGCTGCTTCATCGTCACACGTCTCTCCCTGTACACAGGAACAACAATCAGCTCTCCATCATCTGAAAGAAAAGAAGAGCAGCGAACCACTTACAAGCGTTTCGCATCGCTGATGATGCTGATCATCGCTTTCGCGTGCTCCGAGTAGTCGACTTCCAGCACGTCACTGCAGTCCTGCTTGCAGTTATCGCAGGTCTTTTGGCACATCTCGATGGGGTCGAAATCCTCTCTACACACAGAATACATCGCAAAAGTTAGTACTCAGTCGAAAAGAGCGTAACAAGCGTTTACACGGAGAACGCACTCGAAGTATTTGGCCATGATCCCGTGCCGACATCGCTCATGATCCTCGCCGTACTCGATCATGAGCCGCAGATTCCGCATGCCGCCAGTTTCAGCGTGCACAATGTTGCAGACGCGGATCACATCTGACGCTCTGTACATCAGCACACACCGCGCCGGACTTCCGTCACGACCAGCTCGTCCAGACTCTTGGTAGTAGCCCTCCATGGACTAAGAAGCAGCAAGATCGATCAATGAATCGGATTGTGTGATACCTAGCGCAAGGAGCCAATCATTGGGAAACAAACATAGTCCTCACCTTCGAGAGCGTGTAGTGGATGACGAACCGCACGTCGGGTTTGTTGATCCCAAGACCGAACGCGATGGTCGCGACGACAACTTGAAGTCGGTCGTGAACCCAGGAGTGGTGCGTCTCCTCCTTGTCTTCCATGTACGCGTGGTAAGACGCAGCACGGATGCCGTGTTTGCAGAGCTCGGCGGCAACCTGCTCGGTCTCTTTCCGCGTCAGGCAGTACACGATGCCAGTGTCGTTCGACGAAAAAGACTTGACGAGCGTGACCAAGTTGTCTAACGCCGTCTCATCTCGCGCTGGTTTCTCGATAACCTTGGCGTATAATGACATCATGAAAATAGTTCAGAGGTTTAGCTGTACAGCAGATCCAACAGCAAACATGATACATCCAAACAGAACCGGATATACCTCGTAGAATAGGTTCTTTCTGAAGAACGAGGTACGGAAGAACACGCACCGTGGGATCTCCAGAATCGATTTAACGTCCGATACGAGGTGAGGCGTCGCAGTCGCTGTGAGAGCCAGAATCGGCACACTTGGGAACTGCCGCTTCAGAATGCCGAGCTTGGAGTAATCCTACACGACGCAGCTGTTAGAAACAGTACTTTTGGCGGCGATTAGAGCACTAACATGTCAGAAAGCACGTACACTTCGAAAGTCGTGGCCCCACTGGCTGCAACAGTGGGCTTCATCGATCACGAAGCGAAGAAGTCGTCCGCTCTGGTACGCCTTCTCCAGCCGCGACATGAGCAACTTGCTCTTAATGATCTTCTCTGGCGTCACTAGCAGGATCTTGAGTTTGGTCAGCGGGTCGAGTAGCTCTCTGTGGATCGCAGTTGCATCAGCACGCGATTGGTCGCCACACATGTAGCGAGCTGCGCCATCTCCTGCGATCTTGTTGAACAGCATCGCCTACAACGACAGGTGAATGCACACGAATGGGCAATGCATCGATTAACTAAGGTCATTCCTGTGCAGGCGTCAATGGAAGCTTTCAGTCACGTACCTGGTCTTGAATGAGTGATATCAGAGGCGAAATTACGACAGTGAATCCTGCATTCTTACGCGCAAGTTAGTACAGAGCTCATTCGCTTTCACTCGCACTGCTACTGCTGTGTGGACCGCTTACCTCGTGAAATAGTGCAGGCAGCTGGTAGCAGAGACTCTTGCCACCACCGGAGCGCATGATCACGAACGTGTCGCGCTTTGACAGCGTCGCGTTGATCACTTCTTCTTGCACCGACCGGAAACTCTCCAAGTAAAACTGGCAAGCAGCAAGCAACACATATGTATATTAAGTAGTGAACAGTAGCACAACTGTCGTCGCAATAGAACAGCTCCACACGCACGCGCGCATGTACCTGCTCTTTTAGCAACTCCTGGATGCGACTCGTCCATGGGAACGCTGCTTTCCAGTCCTGCACCGGTTCGTCTCCGAGCGCCGCAGCGGCAGCTTCGTCGCCATCGAGCGCCAGCGCCTGCTGCAATTCGCGCCTTCGCTCCTGCAGGTGGCTCTGGCGCACGAGCAGCACCGCGATCTCCTGCTCGACGCTCTCCAGCTCCTGATCCACGAGCTCCAGCTCCGTCTCGTCGTCCGCAATCGCCATCGTCACTTGTTACTCTTTGGTGCAAGCTTGGGAATGCAACAACAGACCAGTGATGAGTCCATTTGTGCTACCATGGTTACCGCAGTCAAAAGCAAATTGCTGAGGTGTCTATTTCCAGTAATATTTTGGATAGATCGAGTGCATGATCGAAGTAAATAGCCTTGGGAGTTGAAGCGGCGCTTGAGAGAACCAACAACCCCCGCCCCCATAAGTTACTTTCCAATCTGCAACGCAGCCACCAAGTCCAAGCAGAAGGAGGACAGATGCCATGTCGCTGCTCAAGACCTCGACGGTATGCGTCTGCTATAAGTGGTGCTGCTGCTGTGACATGGTTCTGGTTGGCTTGGTGTGTGTATGTATGGTTTGCTGACTGATTTTTTTATGGTACGGCTATTGTGTTGGGTGCTGCTGTCGTTATGCAGGTGAACTTTGAAAAGGTGTGGGAAGATATGCAGCCGCCGCTCGTGTCGCTCGTGTCCGGTGTGCCACAGACGCTCACGAACGAGAAGTGGCTTGAGATGTACTCGTACGTTGCTTTGTTTTTGTTTTGTTTGCGTGTGTTTGTATGATCGCATGTCTGCTGTGTTGTTGAAGTGGGAGATCTACAGCGGCGTGGAGACAGAATGAACGAAACCAGGTGGAAGTGTGAGCATGTTCTTATACTTCCACACGTGCTGTTGGCGTGTATGTATGAGCAGAAGCATCTACAAGATCTGTACGAATCCAGGCGCTCCGCAGGCGGAGATGCTGTTTTTCCGGTTGCGAGGGCTTCTTGTGGCAAACGTCGAAAAGATTCTGGAGGTTCGTTTATCGCGTTCTAGCGGCGTTCGTACTGCTGTGAATTGCAAGCTCTCGAGACTGATCATTGTGTGTATATGATGTGCGACTAACAGAAGTTGCAGAGAATCGATGGCGAGGCGGAATTTCTGAAGGAGTATTGCGCATCGTTTGAATCGTTTACAACCGGAACCAGCTACATTTCCGAGCTCTTCCGTTACCTGGTAACGCTGTTGGTTATTTCAATCAGTTAGTGCACCAAATCTTTGCGCTATGACTAATGGCATATCTCATATAGAACCGATACTGGATCAAGTACTCTCACTGCGAGACTGGCGAGGCGCCAGTTCCTGGAGTCTTTCCCGTCACAGAGGTGAGCATTTGTAATTTTCATCAGCAAGACCATACGAGCAGGACCATCGCTCATTATACTATGCTTTTCTCCAACAGCTTGCGCTCCACATTTGGAACGACATTGCGTTCACCAAGCTAAAAAAGAGAATCGTCAATTCGATCGTTGAGATTTACGAAGCAGCCCGAAAAGAGCGCACCGAGTGCTTCGATAACGGAGAATACGTCTCCAAGACTGTCGAGGTTCGTAGTCTTCACAAATTCGTTCCAGTGGGTAGTTGAAAAACACAGAAAACTGACATATATGCTTCGTGACGCCGCACAGACGTATTATGCTTTGGGCTTGTGCAAGCATGATCCAATGAGCTTGTACCGAAACGAGCTGGAAAGCCCATTCGTTCAGGTAAGATTTGCTGCGTGACTGACTAGCTGTCTTTACAGTTGTACAAGATCTTACCGTTTTTATACTTTCCAGCATACACTTCGATACTATAGTGCTCTCGGAAAGGAGCTGATTTCGAAGCTCAGTATCTCGGAATACCTGAAAGAAGTCGAGCAATTATGTAGCAAGGAGCAGCGACGATGCGAAGGACGCATGCACAGGATGTAAGCCCTCGCCAAGTTACCTCTATCTTCCTACCGCGATGCTATGCTTACGTCTGGTGTTGAATGTTCATAGTACTGTCGCGGACATTCGACAGACGTGCTGCGAAGTCCTTGTTGAAGCGCACACGGAGCGAATCTGCGGAGACGCCGAGACGTTTTTAGTGAACAGCCAAACCGAAGACCTTCATCGTCTCTTCATGCTGTTTTCCGAACTTCCGAAAGAGCATGCGCTGATATCTTTCAAAGTAAGTTGTTCGTTTAGCCGGGAGGGGTATCCGTCTTCTACTCGCTATCATAGACAGTGCTAATTTATCGCATTTTGTTTGCAGAATATTCTGAAAAAGTTCATCGAGCAGCGAGGTTTGGATGTGGTGCGAAAGTTCGGACACGAAGATGCGTCGAAGAACCCCGAAAGCTACATAGAAGCCCTCGTTCAAGTTCGAAACAAATACTTTGATTTGATCAAAGAGACATTCGGCTTCAATGCGCTGATGAGAAGAGCGCTGGACCAAGTGAGGGAAATGCTGTGCTTGTTTGACTTGCTTGAAATCTTTATAATACTGACACGTGGTTTGTTCACTAGGCTTGTCGAGCGTTTGCGAATTCCCATCCCAAACTGCCGGAGTTGCTTGCAAAGTATACTCATTGCTTGATGTCACACGACAAGAAATCCAGTGCGCATCATCAACTCCATCCAGCAGGTTCTGGAATCCCGAGCACGTCGTTACTTTCAGAAGAAACGCTGGAGAAGAAGATCGAAAACATTGGGATCGTGTTTTGCCTCATTGACGACAAGGACGTGTTCAAGAAGTACTACGCCAAGTTCTTAGCAAAGAGACTGATCAAAGGTATGACAGCATTCGCTCGTGATGTTGAGATTTAGTTGAGGCGGTGCTGATTCACCTCGTCTGTGGCACTTTAGGCACATCGATCGCGAACGATTTGGAAGTGCTGTTGATCCAGAAGCTGCGCGATATTTGTGGCCACGACTTCGTGTCCAAGCTCCAGAAGATGCTCAAAGACAAAATGCTCAGCAAGGTTAGTATGATGATGTTTTCTGCTGGTAAATTGATTTGTATGTGTTTTGTAATCCTGATTCGTGTTGCGATTGGACTATTACCCAGGATTTACTTGACGCATTCACTGCATGGATGGAAGAAAAAGATATCGAGCTACGCCGGGACAATGGAAAGAATGCGATGGCTATCGGCTTCCACTTGTCAACAACGTATCATTGCGATATCCTCACTGCTGGCGCGTGGCCGATTTCGAGCACGACAACAGAGTCGAATTTGCTGCTGCCCGCAGAAGTGGAAGCACACATCGCGCTGTTCACAAAGTTCTATACGGAACGAAGTAGCGGACGCAAGCTGCTGTGGATCCATCATTTGTCGTATGGCACTGTCCAGTCACACTGTTTTGACAAACGATACGAGTTCGCGCTGAGCTTCTATCAGATCATGATCCTCCTTCAGGTGAGTGCTTGAAACAGTTAAACCTGGATCATCATCATTTATTGATCTGTGTTGTCGATAATGCCCGCATAGTTCAACCAATCAAAGGAGCTGAGCCAAGCCATTCTTCAGCAGTTGACGAACATCCAAGCTTCTGATTTGAGTCACCATGTGGCCAGTCTTGTGAAGGTACCACCGCTTACTGGTCGCAATATCTGGTTTGCCAGTGGTATTGTAGTCTGCTCACACTCACTTTACTTTTGCTTCGTTAGGCAAAGGTGCTGATTGCGTCGGGCGATGAGCAGAACCCAACTTATGCTCTGAACTTTGGCTTCACGAGCCGCAAGTTGAGGATCTCGGTACGTGGTTATTGCGCCAAATGTCTTGTACAAGTGAAACGCGACCCTAACGTGAGGCTACTTTACACGACTGCTATAAATTTGCAGGCTGTTCCGAGCACTCCTGTTGAGTCTCCAAAGGCAGTGAAAGCAACGAGTCGGGAGGTCGAAGAAGACCGGAAGATGACACTTCAAGCTGCGATTGTCCGTGTGCTGAAGACGCGTCGGGACGTTATGTTATCTCAACTGGAAGTGGATGTCGTGGGAATGCTTCGAAGTCAGTTTGCCCCCTCACCAGAGATGATCAAGCAGAATGTGGGGATCCTCATCGAGAAAGAGTACGTGCGCCGCCACGACAGCAACGAGCACCGACTGCTGTATGTTGCATAAAACGGATCGAGGACAGTGAGAGCTGGGCTCGTGCATAGTTTCATTCCTTTAAACGAGTAAGAACGGTGGATGTCCGTCCAACTGCAAGAAAAAACTTCACACACACACTAACAGAACTAAACCACTAACACACTTGCAGGATGGCGTCCTTGTACCCGTACTTCTCCTTGTACTTGTCGAAGACGCGCACGAGCTCGCCCACGTATTGCGCATGGAGTTTGTCAATGTCTTCAGCACTCGGGTTGTCGATCTTTCGCACAGGAATCGGTTTACCGAACACCTGGTTGATCTTCACGCCTTTGTGGGGGAGCACAGGGAACCAGCGAGACGAGCCGTAGCCCACGAGAAGCGCGACCGAGAACTTCTTCGCGATCATGCGGCGGAACGACAGCAGGAAGCTACAGTGCAAGCCAAAAGAGATCCAATAAGGTCAGTGGTTGCACTTTCAATGATCTTTCAAACAGTATTCTTCACGTACTCAGAGTGCGTGTACAGGTCGGTCTCGCCAAAGCCGTAGCCCGGGACTATGGGCGTGCCGTACTTGAGCGCCAAGCGAATGTGCCCCTTGCGCTTCTGCACGTAGATCGTCTGCTCGCCTCGCTTGGCGAGCATCTGCTCCGCGATGCCCCCCACAAGGATCACGAGACTCTTCTCGTTCTGGAGCACTCGCTCAGCAACCTTGCGGTTCGCGTCGACGCACCCGAGCCACAAGCAGTATTCGCGGTAGAGAGGGATGCGGAAGACGACTGAGGCGGCGAGATGGCGGCGCGACGCCATCGGTGACAGTTCGTGGAATGCTATGTAGCGAGCACCAAAAGGAGGGTTGTTAGTGCGTTGTACAGGTAGGTAGCACAATGCATGATGGGGTGGCGAGAATGGGCTGACTTACATGGCTCGGACGACCCCTGCATGAGGATCCCGTGGTGCGCAGAGAGGAGACCGTGCGGGTGGGAGCAGAACATGTACTGCTTGTTCGGGTTCACAGGCTCTTCGTACTCGAGCGTCATTTTGATGCCTGAGAGGTGCTTCTGGGAGAACGCGGCAAACGCGGGCCAGTACCGCTCGCCCGTCAGCTCGGCGCCGTCGAGGTACGACGGCAGGTAGAGCGCCACGAGTACCGCGGCGACCGTGACATTGGCGCTCGCATGCAGCGCAGTGCAGATCGCGTACGCGCCGACCGTCAGTGCCACGGTAGTCGGCCAAGTGAGCTTCTTCGCTGCAGCCATGCTGGGTTTGATTCGGTTCGGTTGATGGAGTGGTGTCTGCGAGTGTCAGGTCAAGTCTGTGCGAGAATGAGGTGTCGTTTTCTCCCTCTCGTTGACCACGGATCGTATTCTTCACGATGACGTCAAGTTCCATTTTCTCGTGAAGGAGGTGGACTCAGATTCAGAGTGAACCCTATTGAAATCGATGCTGAGTCTGAGTCTGAGGTTGCCTGTCATCATTACTGTACACCCTACCGATTTCTAACAAACAATTTGAGTCAACCATAGCATCGTTTTTCGATAATAATTAGTGTTGACGCGCCAGCCCAGCAATCTGCTGAATAGCGTCCTATTGATAATTTGTATGAGGTTTCTCTATCCATGTACCATAACAAGGTGTAATACCTACAAAATATGGACAACAAGGTGCACTGCTTCTGTTTGAACTTGGGTGAAATGTATTGCGTTTCCCTCCTTTGGTGAGAATTGAGTGACGGCAACGCTGCGTCACACAGACACACACGCACAGCCCAAGAAGCGCAAGAAGAAAGCAGTTGACACCGGACGGGCGAGCGAGTGCCACTTCCGCATTTGCGCTACCAGCACAGCACGTCTAGTAGACTCTATCGCCGCTCTCGAGACAGCCATGCGCGCCTTCAGCACCAGCGCCGCCCCCGCCGCCGTGGCCGCCACCGCTCGCTCGCTCAAGATCATGTTCCTCGGCGCCCCCGGCGCAGGCAAAGGCACGTACGCGTCGCGCATCGCGCCGATGCTGGAGATCCCGACCATCTCCACGGGCGACCTCGTGCGCCACGAGATCAAGACCGGCACGCACCTCGGCGAGCAGATTAAGGTGCGGGGTGTGCGGAGCTTACGTTGAGCGTTTGGTATGGATTGAGTGGCAGTAACGGATGACTCATGTGTGTGGTGCTGTTTGTTCTTTATGTGTCTTGTAGGCGTACAATGACCGCGGCGCACTGGTACCAGACCAGATCATCTTGGATATGGTAACGAGCGAGCTTGTGGTTTGACACCGATTGCGTTTGTCGAAGTATGTGGACTGATTAATGCTGTGATGCTTGCTGTGTGCGAACAGGTCGAGAAGCGATTGACCCTTGACGACGCGAAGCGCGGGTTCATTTTGGTGTGTGGACTGCGCTGAACTGAACAGCGACTGACTGGAGTGATAGACGTATAACCGTGGTGCTCATGCTGTGTGTGATGGAATAAACTATGCGATAACAGGATGGCTTTCCTCGTAACGTGCCACAAGCAGAAGAGTTCCAGAAGGTACCTATCGTGCAGCATTCTTGCTCCTTTACTCATCTATAGACGCAGTCTCACATGACAATACTGCAGGTGGTGAAGCTCGACCTTGTCGTCAACATCGACTTGCCGCAGTGGATTCTTACGGAGAAGATCAGCGGACGACGGTAAGTGAGTCGTGTAAATCAACCTTGCTTTTGAACACACGCTTTGCTTGAGTGCCATTGTAACTCATGCGCTCACCACGGATTGCTGTCGTTAACCTACAGTGTGTGCACGAGCTGCGGCTCGGGCTTCAACGTGGCGCATATCAATCACGGCGAGTACAACATGCCGCCGTTGCTCCCAAAGGTGGCGGGCGTTTGTGACAAGTGCGGCACTGCCACGCTGGTCCAGCGACCAGATGACAGCGCAGAGATCGTCCAACAACGGTGCATTATCCGTTTTTGCAATTGCCCTCATGGTGATGAAACTGTGATCCGCCCATAGATAAGTGCCTGACGTGTGTGTATTTATTTACTTGTGATCAGATTGGAGGTCTACAATGATGAAACTGCGCCCTTGATAGACTTTTACACAGCCACTGGTATACCAAAAGCTCGCTCCACCTGCGTTCATTTAGCTGGTGTACAAAGGAAACTAACGCTCGTGCTATTGTAACCCGTGATCGGTCTTTCAGGTGCGCTCCGAACGTTCGAAGTGAAGAAGGGACTCGCCGACCTGGACAAGCTCGTGGATCTCATCAACATGGAGCTGCAGTAAGTACGCAGGCGCATCAGCTAAGTGCAAGCCGGTCAGTCGTTATTTCGCTGTTTGGCTGTTTGAGAATGTTCCGGTGCAACTTCGCTTCCCAGGCTATTTTGTTTGGAGAATACACGACCAATCGTGTATTACCAATGAGCCCTTGCATCCGTTACACTTGAAGTTGTTATCGTCTAATAATACGCGAACGCGTCACAGAAGCCCTGCTTGACATTCGAGAGTTTGTTACCAATCCGTAATCCCCGCCCGACTTCAGCCTCATCAACTGGAAGTCGTCCTGCGCCTGCGTGACGTCGGAGCCTTCATTCTACCTGATCCATGAAGGTCGCCGACTCAGGTCAACCGCGAAAGGGGAGCGCTTTCAAGGTGTGGGCGAAGGCGCGAACAATGGGCCAGGTGCAGGTGGCTCCATCTCAGGCTACTGATACAAGAAGCACGCTTCCCACAAGACGACGAGTCACGCGACTCCAGCTGGCGGGAGCTTTGTTCAACTGGCTCGTGTGGCTTCTGGTCGCATTTCTCGTGTTCTCGCAGTTCCTGAGCGTGGTCTGGGATACGACAACCACCCAAGTCCCGGCAAATTACGGTCAGAGTCCGCTCAAAGGGCTCACTACGATCAGCGGCTTGAATGACGAGCCCTACAGTGATCGAGTTATCGCGTGCGTGCTACAGGGACACTCCTACTTGCCAGTCACTGTGAGCGACGCGATTGCGCTCGGGACCACCAAGCTCATCGACACCACGGGAGCATCGATCAACGGGTATCGAGTCGTGAAGAGAGTGATGAGCAGTTTGTCGCCGGCCGCCAGAGCTTTGTACACCCACTCCTGCTCCACGATAGCGTCGACCCTGGATGCGATCCTGACCAGGTGCATGCTGCTCGGCTACAACATCACCAGCGACAACCTGCGGATCGTCGATGGCATAGAGAGTTCGAACACGTACCTCATCGAGAACTCGCTGCCTGTCCTGGTGATGCCGTACTGGGACAGCTGCTTGACAGGGAGATTCGCGATCCCAGGGGCGGATGGCAGTGCGTGCATGCTCCGACTCGTGGGCACGTACACTAGCGTAACCGCTCCAATCCCGTACGCAGTTGCAGTCAACCGCACAGCGCGCGAGGGGAAGACAATCGAGTGGCTCAAACGTCCGGGTGGTAAATGGAGAAATGGCTGGTACGAAGACCTTGAAGGAGCGAAATGGTTCTCGGACGTGACGACCGACGGGAGAGACGACTCCAGTCCGGGTCTCACACTCACACAGTACAATATGCTCACGGGCGAAGAGCTAGTCTGTGACAATTTTAAAAAGTGTGCGTCGATGTTCGTCGAACACTGGGGGACCATGCTCAGCTCCAGCACCGCACTGACGACGCAGACGGCGGTTATCGTCTCGAATGGGAAACGGTATGGGTTCTATCAGTTGAAAGCTCGAATACTGAACATGGTCAAGACCGTCTACGACTGGGAAACACTGCTCTCGAATGTCATCGCGTTCCAGATCCTCTTTCGGTGGATGCTAGCGGTGATCACTCTGGTTCGAGGATACAGGCTTGGCGTCTCGGATTGGCATAACGCTGGTATCGGATGCCTCGCTCACTGCTACAGCTTCAAGTTCATGCCTTTTCTGCTACTGCCACGACTGAAGATGATGCTGCTCGCGTTCTGGACCACTGGGTGTGTGTTCGAAGGTTCCCAGAGAGCGCTTGCTGAGGCGTGGTTCGTGTCGTACCCAGCCATCGTCGAGATGGTGCTGCTTTACTTCAGTTTGCTCAACTTCCTCGCCAAGTTGTGCCGCTTGCGCGTCAGTGATGCGATGTTCGGCCCAACTCTGATCTTCTTGTGCGGACTGCATTGGTTCCGTGAGACGCTCGCGAACTCAGGCTGGCTCGACTTCGACGGCCGCGTCGCGACACTCATCTCCGTCGCCAAGTTCAGCGAGGTGTCAATCCTGGATTTCTTCACTTCGAGTCTCGCGCTGCGCACAAACGGGAACGCAAAGAGCATCTTTGGCGCCAAGTTGGCGGCATTTGCGCTGGGCGGTCTGCTGCCGTTCCTGTGGAGTTTGCGAGGGTGTACCAAGAAAGCTGCGGAAGGGAATCCAGCAAGTCAAATCGAGGGCGTTCTGGCGGTTCGAATGCAAAACACCGGTGGACTAGGCCGGGTGCGTCCACGTACAGTAACCACAAGAGGTAGTGAACACAGCACTGAGGACGATGCCCCGCAGACTGTGGATGGCTACGAGTTGATTCGACTCGGGTTTCTCGTGTTTGGAGACCATGGTGGCGCTAGTGGCAATATGAGAAACGACAGCAGCAGAGCCAGAAGAAGCTACTTGATCCGCGTGGACGACTGGGACTTGCTCACGCTCATGGTGCCGTTGCGCAAGCTGACGCATCTGTGGAACTACCGCGTCAAGGTGTTTGCTCTCCAAGGATCGACGCTTGGTAAGCTGACTGGAGCCGTCGCAGGTGAGCCAGAGATGTTCCACATCGACGATCGTCGCATCCAGGAGATACGTTGGTGGGAGGTGAGCTCACGCTCACTCGAATAAGAAGCCCGTTGCTCGCCTCAAGGTATTTTGAACACCTCCGCTTGGCGACCTACGAAACTAACCTGCACACTGAGACTAGCTTCATGATGTACTCCTAGGAGGCAGAAGAGTGAACCCAAGTTGGCATTTTAGTGTTGAAACGAGACCAATGCTCTGCTCCTGCTCGATGCAATAGGATGCACCCACTACATACAATGCACCTACCAGTACGCTTGACCCCCTCCCTACTACTGAATTGAGCGAGAGCTCACCTCCCACCATTTGATTCTCTGGAGCCGACGGTCGTCGATGTGGCACATCTCTGGCTCATTCGCGAGTGTTACTATCATCCCACCTGCTGTTGGCGCTTGGAGAGGAAACACTCTGACGCGATGATTCCACAGATGCGAGGTCTTGCACAGCAGAGGAGCGTGAGCGTGTCCCAGTCGTCGACCGAAACCAAATAACTACTATGGCTACCACTTGCGTTATCCCCATCCCCAAACACGAGGTATCCGAGTCGAACCAGCTCATAGCTGTCCAAAGCGACTCTCGAGAGGTCCTCGACGATAATGGGACCATGTGCACTACTAT
>JALBYZ010000173.1:0-48104 GCA_038050575.1 Globisporangium mamillatum | reverse complement strand
TGAGACCTCCATGGGCTACAAGCTGCCAGTGTTCATCGGCGGCGTCATGAGCTTCGCGGGAGTCATCATCGCCATCTTCTTCCTCAAGATCAAGATGTACTCCATGTAAGATGGTCGCCCATGTTTCTGTTGTGAGTTTGAATCTTCTGTAGACGGAGTATGTTGGGAGACTGTGGTGTAGGTGGCAGCACTCGGAGCCTGAGTTTCAGCCATCGACCCATCCGCCTTGTCAACTCGCGTGCTTGATGCTTATGCGCTGGGAACCCTGCCAAGCGAATAAGCTTCTTTTCTGCCTTCACGAATCGTAGTGTCCGGTCGATGAACTTGATAATACTGTTCTTCATTCTTAATCTACGAGCTTCTTCTTGATCAAGTGGAGCTCATTCATATGGTTGTACTCTTAACGTTGAGCAAAATCAGTAAGGCATTTAGCGCGCGTCTTCTGTAACAAGAGAGGAGGGTTTGTTACGACAAAATGAAGACAGTACTGTCATTGCGTCTACCTGTTGTCCTTGTGAGAACTACTTTGCTGCTGCTTGGTCACGACATCCGCCCGATCCTTCGAGGAGCGTGAGGCGTAAGCTGCTTGAAGTAGGTTGCTTCAATAGCATGGAGTGGCGCGGAGTTCCCTGTTTTCTGTGTCCGACTGTGTTTCCTGACTCTTAGCTCACCTTACATCGAAGTCTTCATCCCCTCAGGAACCTTCTTAGGACTGTTCTGAACAGTTTGGGAAGGAAATCAGTTGGCTCTGCACACCATTCCACGCTTCGATAGTACTACCTGATTTCATCCGAGATTTGTGCAGACCTTAGTAAGAAATGAGCTGACTTGCTGGTGCTATGCCACTTGAGTTTCTTTTCTTCGCGCAGGATGTGCCAATAAGCCAAGTGTTTCCCGGAAAAGTTCATACAGAACCTCCCTCACTACACGACCACGTTGAGGCGCAGTCAGTGCTTGAAAGTCACGGTAGTCGCCATCAAACAACGAGATGTCATTTTCAAACTGTTTTCCCAACTTCAAGCACACTCAGGATTGCAATTGTATTGCTTGACGAACTGAGTACTTGAAAGTGTGTGGCTTCATTCGAGTGCTCAGATCCCTCACAACATCGTAGGAGTGAGTCAGCTAGCGATATGAACACAGTATAAGTGCATCCCTAGGTTCGGTAAGCGTAAACTTGAGGCGACAAAGTTCAAGATACGCCCCAGAAGACGCGATTAGAAGAGTGACACTTTCAATGGAAAGCCCTGCAACGCTTCACTTGCAACAAAATACGCACATCTCCACCGAGATGAAATGAAGCCACTGGCGGTTGTGATCAAGTGGCCATAATCATCTGCAGTGTGTATCAACCAATCCATCCGCTCGCCAACTACTGTATTGTTTAGAGTCAGTACGAATTGGCAGGCGAGCGCAGATCGCATATCATGGTTTACTCCCTGGTCGCCGCTGTTCTCTCACGAGCGACCGAGGGTCTAAAGTACAGCTTCCCCAGTCACGATGTGTGTTTTGCCAAGCCGCAGCATCACTGTGGCTCCCTTCGCTCCATTCTCGCGGCTTCATGCGCACTTCTTCTTTTGGCTGCGAATAGTGGATGTAATTCTGTGCTGACATTGGCTGATCGCACTTTAGTTTAGCTTTGGTCAGCCAAGCTAGCCCTTCCTGGTTGACATCTATCGTGCCTGCCCGTCCACATGGCTTTCTCCGATACTCACTGAAGAGAGAAGGGCATTACGTCCACCTCAAATTTCTAGCTAGGTTCATAACGTCCATCTAAGTGCGACAATCATCGTTCACATTGCCGTGAAAAACAAGTACATTCGACAGAAAAAACTTTTGTCATTTCTCCATTATGAAACTCAAAAATATCAATGGTGTAGTTTCACCGCAGCGATCTCTCTCTCACACACTCTCTTCCTGCTCTGCTACAAACTCAAAAAAAACTCAAGCTACAAAGTCACAGACTCAAGGACGCGTCGCCGCCATGTAGAGTGCCCACGAGCGCGTCAGTCCGTCGTCCATTGTCGCCGTCTGGAGCTTCGCCATCGCCACGTCCTTGTTCACCGTCGCGTAGTTAGCGTACAGCAGCGAGAGCCACGAGTTGGTCATGTCGTTGTTCAGCACGATCGCCTCGCGCGCGAGCACCTGGTTCCACTCCTCCTCAACAAACTGACGCGAGCGGACATACTCGGTCACGGGCGAGATCGGGATCATCTGGATACCGTGGATTGCGTACTTCTCAGGGCTGAACCACGTGGCATAGTCGATCTTGTTGTCGAACATGATGCCCGTGACCTTGTTGGGGCGGATCTGCGCCGGCTGCGCCACATTCGTGTCCGTCATGAGGAAGTACGTCTTGATGGCGCGGACGTCCAGCTTGAGCATCAACTTGCCGATGCGAGTGAGCTCCGCGTCGTTCGTCACCTGGCCGAAGAGCACAAGTCCGTAGTGGAAGTTGATGTCCTCCGACGTGCTCTCCTGATCCTTGCCGTCTGCGAACGGAGTCACGCCGTGCGAGTATGAGTGGCCGCGGTACCAATCAAAGTTGCGGAACTTTGGGAAGTACGTGTCGCTCCACGACGGGTTCGCAACATCGCGGATCAGGAAGCTGGTCATGCGATTGAGCTCGCCGATGCGCGACCAAGTCGGCTCGAGGCGGTTCACGATCGCCGCCGTGACGATCCAGTACCCAAAGTGGTAGTGGTGGTCGTTGTACATGGTGTTGCCGAAGTCCGCGTTGATGTCGTTCTTCTTGAAGCCCTCCGAGCTCAAGATGCCGCGGTAGACCGTGTCGTAGCTCAGCGTGTTTGTCCATTTGTTCTCCAGGAACGGCACCAGGACAGTCTTGAGCTTTGTCAAGCACTCAGTGCGAAGTCCTGTGTCAGTGCCGACGACCGAGGTATCGCTCGCCATCAGGCATAGGGACGCGTACTTCTGCGCAGCCTTGCCGTTGAAGTAGTAGCTCCCGTCGAGCGGGACGCTCCATGCGGCTCGGATATCCGTCGTCAGCGTCTCTTTGATCTTCTGCGCTGCGACAACACTCGCAGCTGGCTTGCGCGGAGGGTAGAAGTCAACGGGGATGCTTGTCGTGTCGCTGAAGCGCCACACTGGAGGCGACGTCTTCGTCAGCAGCGCCGTCATCTTACCGCGCGTGGTGGAGAACGCTTCAATCCCGCTGGCTTCGGCAGCACTCGTGCGATCCAGCGTATCCACGTGGTGGATTTGGGCGTAGTGGAGCATGCCCGTGCCGCAGTTGCCGCTCGTCTTCCAGTTGTAGGAGTACGAGTTCTCGTCGCGCGCCTCGACATCTCCGCCCTCAAGCACGCAGAAGCGCGCCTGATCAAAAATCGTTTGCTTGTCCACGCTCGGGATCATCGCGGTGCGCACTGTGCCGGTGAAAAGCGACTGTCCGATCAACTTGGACATTCCATCCACACGCAACGCAACGCTTGAGGAGAAGTAAAGTGTCCATCTCTGTCCGTTGTTGAGCTCCAGCACGAAACGGTCGCTGTTCGTCACCAACCCCGAGACCGCGTTCTGTCCATTGACGCTGATGATCGCAAAGAGCGTTGAGAAGCTCGGGGTCAGCGCAGTGTACTTGGCAGTTGCGAATGCCATGCCGCTCACCAAGGTGGACTCGAACTTGCCCGAGCCCTTCGAGAAGCGCAGCTGGACACTCAGGTCGTCCCATCCGAAGATCTCAAACGTTGGCGCAGTTGTGAACTCGACCGCCGAGAACACGATCTCCTCTACGACGCTGTGGAGGTAGAACTTGTTCGCGTTGCCGTTGCCTGTGGTGCCGCCGTAGCCGCGCGTCGTGTACGGATAGCTGACGCTAAGTCCGAACGGAGCGTTGACGACCAGTGGACGCACCGCGTACGGGTTCACCCACGCCGGTTGCACAGCCGCATCAGTGGTCGCGGCGATCATGTTGCCCCACCAGTTGTTGGTCGGGATCGCCTTACTCCCGATCAGACCAGCGGCCATGAAGCGCGGCGGCAAGAGCGTCTTGTGCGCATCCGTGTACGGGAACAGCGACTGCGGCGGGGCTTCAGTTGAGAAGGCGGCGAAGAGCTCAAAGCCTGCTTTCGGCGCGATCGTAACGTTGCCCTGCAGCTGGAGCTGGGCGAGCGTGCTCGGGGCGAATGCTGCCGCCAGAGCAAGGCAAACGAGAGGGAACTGCACCATGGTGATGAATGACAATTGGGTTTCTTCTTTTTTCTTGGAGTCGTGGGGGTCGTGCAATCGTGTGGTGCTCTATGCTTGAGGGCTTCTTCGCAAATTGACGAATGAGGAGAGTTGGTTGCAAGTGCGTCGAGAGGCAAGCGCGTGCCTCCTCTTACAGAACAACACCTGAACTCTACATGACGCTGGTCAACGCAATTGCACGCAAGCAGGCACACGCCTAGCCAATGTATTTCGGTCCCACTTGCAGCGGCATAATTTGGTCACGGTCACGGCATCCCTTCCTCCCAATCCTTCGAGAAAAAGATTGGATAAATGAAGCGGAGGCGCGCTATTGAAGTAGATTTTGTGGCCATCAACGGTGAACAGCACAGCGAGCCGCAGGGCTATCTCCCTTGGTCGTTCCCCATTCCAGACTGTCTTTGAGGAATGGATCTTTGCTTGATTCACGAGCACTTCAGCTTCAGCCTGATCCCCATCCATCTTTGCTTTAGTAAGAGTGCCTCTGTGCCTCTACCCAAACAGCAACTGAGGTAACAAAGGACATCGCGAGAGCTGTAGTGACGGAGCTAACGCGAGTCTCTCTCCTTCAAAAAGTGGTGCTCGGATAAATCAAGTGGTGTCGCTTCGCTGGCAAATGCTCACATCCCCAAAGCGCACGCTGTAGTACACACCACCAGTCGTTCGAAAGTGCAACTTCAACTGCCTGTCCAAAGCGCATCGCTGGTTTCAAAGGCAAACTTTGATTGCTTGGGCTTGGATGGCGCCTCTGGTGTGTAGACTACCACAACTTTGTACAGTACACGGTGTACTCAGATCTTGTCACGTCCACTTCTGGGTACGTACCTACCTACTGCTGTGCCGCAGTTGAACGGGATGATACAAAAAACCATCGAATCATCACCCTGGGTTCCCAAGTGGCAGGATCGGCAGAGACTGAGGCTGAGCGCGAAAAAGATTGAAGCCGCGCACTGGAACGGGAGGTTGATCGGATCGGCAGAGTGGCACTCATTTACATCGAAACGCCACAAGTTCAAGTTGGAAAGCCACGTTGGTCGTCGCAGCCGCACCTGCCGCCATCACGAGTTGATGGCGAGCGAACCAATAACCAGAGAAGCTGTGCATTTGTATTCTTCATCACTGGTGGCTATTGCTCATGTGCACTGCTGCTGCGTGCAGGCAGAGAAAGAGACAATTGACTAGCTCGCCTCGCGTCTCGCTATTTCGGTTCGTTCGGCCCATCATGACCAGTGAAGGGTGGACATTCTGATTCCACAGCTGGGATGATAGCACCGTGAAGCATATATTATTCACATTTGCAAAAACGTCAGTTATGTATCAACAAAGTCCTTGTAATCCACGCCATCGCGCGGATCATTCACCTCCACACAGGCCAACCCGAGATAAAGTGCGTAGTAGTTTGGCGAGCTTGACGAATC
This sequence comes from Globisporangium mamillatum, assembly GCA_038050575.1. Taxonomy (NCBI): domain Eukaryota; phylum Oomycota; class Peronosporomycetes; order Pythiales; family Pythiaceae; genus Globisporangium; species Globisporangium mamillatum. The sequence goes on along the minus strand of JALBYZ010000173.1, from coordinate 42,480 downwards.
AGTTCGCTGATCGGGGGTTGGGAGCGCATCGTATCGACGGCAAACGCGCCGTCGACAATTTCCGAACATTCGTTCGCGTCACAGAAAATATATGTAGATATGACGATGCTTACTGCGCTATATTTTGTGGCACACCGAAGTGGAGCTGCTGGTGGTAGTAGCCACCTTTCCTTGAATTGTGGCCCACCTCACATCGAATGCCACCATCCAAAGGTTTTTGCGTCTGCCGCCATAATGTGTTGGGTCTGTTGTGAGAAAGAAAGTGAACGGACCGATAGTAAAGTGATGGCGTCCAGCGCGAGTGCGAGCGCCGTGGTACGCAACCTGCAGGCCGTGCGCGCGAAAGTGGCGCAGGCGGTGGCCACGAGTGCCTGGAAGCAGCAGGTGCGTCTCTGTGCCCTTGTGGCTGCAGCTCTCCCACTGCGTTCGTCGATCAAGAGCCGTCGAGAGAAAGAGAGCAATTGCGTCGTTCGTGCGGGTTCTTTTTCGATCAGCTGACGAAGCCATTGATGAAATTGTGAATGTGGATGGATGGATATCCACTGTGCGCACTTGTGTATGTGGATTGTATTAGTGCACGCTTGTGGCTGTAAGCAAGACCAAGCCGATCGAGGACCTACTAGCCGCGTACGAGCACGACCAGCGCCATTTTGGCGAAAACTACGTACGTCTCTGCATTCTCATTCAGTAGCCATGTGGATGGCTCAAGATCACTTTCTAATGTGAGCTTGGTACTACAATCCACTTTGTTCATTTGCCGTACAGATCCAGGAGCTCATCACGAAGACGTCGCTGCTGCCGGCGGACGTCAAGTGGCACTACATCGGCCACGTGCAGTCGAACAAGGCCAAGGCACTCGTACGCGACGTGCCCAACCTGTTCATGGTGGAGACCGTGGACTCGATCAAGATCGCGAACGCGCTCAACAAAGCATCGGGCAAGTTCCGCTCCAGCCAGCTCAACGTGCTGCTGCAGGTGAACACGAGCGACGAGGAGCAGAAGAGCGGCACCACGTCGCTCGAGGACTCGGTCGAGCTCGCGCAGCACATCGTCAACTCGTGCGAGCACCTGCGCCTCGCGGGGCTCATGACCATCGGTCGCTACGGCGACACCACGTCCGGATGCTTCAATCGCCTCGTCGCATGCCGAAAGGTAGTCGCAGAAGCACTCGGCAAGCCCGAGACTGAACTCGGGCTCAGCATGGGCATGTCGGGCGACTACGAGCTGGCGGTACGTGTTGTACTACTCTCGCCTGTGTTTGTCATGGCTTGACAGTGGAACTCAATACTGATGAATTTGAATGTGTGTGTGTGGCTGTAGATCGCCTGTGGAAGCACGTATGTCCGCGTCGGCTCGACCATTTTCGGCGACCGCAACTACTCCAATGCATAGAGAGAGACAACGGAGGCTTTGCATAGCTGATGGTGCACACAGCAACTCCCACGAGTTATAACATACAGATTTTCAAGCATTTCATACGAATACCGTGTATTCATTTACAACAACAACCAGCAATATCTCGGGCCTTCTTCGTCTAAGACCTTGCCTCATTGTCGATGATCAATGCCGTGTCACGGGAGGGCTTCCTGACCTAATCTAACAGGTCGAATGCGAGCGCCGAGCGCAAATCCAGCTTCCCGTCTTTCTTCTTGTTCTCTGACCACGCACCAGCCACCTTGATCGCGTCTTCGGTCGGCAGCAATTGGACTTTCGCTTGGGTATCCGCCTGTTCTTTTGCTTCTGTTGGTGTCTGTGTGGATTGCCTCGCTTTTTGCTTCTCGAAGATGTCGTCCATGTCAATGTACGTCGTCTCGGGCTCGTTCGGGTACATCTCTCGCCAGCTCTTGCCTGCTTCCTTTGCCTTGCGCTGCTTCTCCTGGACTTCCGCTCGCTGCGCTCTTCGCTTCGCCTCTGATTCTTTTGCTTTCTGGTCTCGCTCGGCCTTACGCTGCTCCAGAATGTGCATCGACATCATGTCCTTGCGGTGAAAACGGTCTTCCGGAAGCTCTTCATCTTCGTCCACCGGGTCCCACTTTGTTGCTTGTGTTGAGCTGCTGGTGGTCGTGGTGCTACTGATTTGTCCTGAGTCTCGAGCGTTCGGTTGTTCGAGGTGAAACATCTCAGCCAGGGACTTTGGCTTCAGAGGTTCTCTTTTCACCTCCTGCTTGTGTGAAGACGAGTTGTCCCCACCAACGTTGTCGCCATCTAACGCTTGAGCTAATAGCCATGGCGCAGACCCGCAGTCTGCATTCTCGCTGTCCCACTTCTTATCGATTGATAACTTCACATGGAGACTGTTCGATGGCAGATTGAGAGCGACTTGAGCGGAATTCACGATCACGGGGTACGGAAGGAAGACACCTAAACATTCAAGAAAAGCAAGCGAGTGAGACAGACATCAATGGATTAGAAGCATCACCAGGTAGGGAGAAGCAAATGACCACATACTCAGATCCTGGTGTCCAACTGCCTTGACGCACAGTAACTCTGGTCCAAGTTCCAGCTCAATGTCGTCCGTTGAGAGCACTGGAGTTTTGAAATACACAGAGACATCGAGCTGGTCGCCAGCATGTTGGAGAACTTGAGACGAGAGTGCTTTTCCGGTTTTCTCCACTGCAGGAACACGAGTACAGAGCGCTCTGCTGTTGTTGCTTGCTTTGCTGCTCTCACTCGACTTGGTATTGACGATGATTTCATGGAGTTCACATCGCGCGACCGCTGTTTTGCTGACTGGAGGAGCGTGCTGCTTGTTGGTCGATGATCTTTTCTTGTTTGTGCTTGTGGTGCTTGTCGTTGTGCTGGGCTTTGAAGTCGTCACTTCTTGGATCATCGGCGTCTGGGTCTTACGGATGTAGTGCTTTGGCGGCGGCAGATCACCTCGGTACGAGAGTCGAGGCAGCTTGTAGCGAGCGTCCAACTGGATTTTGTACTGTAAACCCAATAGAATAGCCCAAGTCGTCAGAAGCGTGAGTCCACTGGTTTCTATGGCAAGACGTATGCGCAAATAATCAAATCGCAGCATCAAAAGAGCACCTTTTGGTCGATGTATTCGATCGCCAACTCGCACACAAAGTTGCGGAAGGACCCAGTTTTGTCCTGACGGCAGTCTTCGACCACCTGCGTGTTCACCGCGACGTCGAACGCGAGCGACACAACGCCTTTCTTGTCCTCCACCTCATGTGGAGCACCGAGACTCAGCGGAACGTGGATACCCTGGTAAGGAAAGTCAGCATAACAGTACGAAGAAAAATAGGTCAGACATGCTAGCGTGAAGAGCGCCTAAGAAGCTCCATGGGGTGGGCTATCGTTCGTTTTAGGCTCGGACCTCTTGCTCTTTGCCCTCATCGTCGAGTTTCTTCTGCTGCGAGAAGCTCTGAATACTGCCGGAGGAGCAAACGTTGACAAATACCTACAGCCAGCACCATAACCATAAACAACAATGTAAGAGATCAAGTCCGTTGAATCATCACGCCTTTCATCTTCGAGAGGGCGGACTGTCAGTAATAGGTTGACAGCCAGTACCTTCTTGCCGGTCTTGACCTCTCTGGTCTTCATCACGAAGCCCGGCTCCACGTCAATGTAGATCTGCAGCAGCGAGCAGAATCAACGTTACGCAAAGTCCAGTCGTTTGGTTACAACCACAAATACTCCAAATGTAAACTGTTTCTTACCCCTTCTTGCTTTGCTATCAGTCCGTTCGGCTCCATGACTTTGTTGCCAGGGAAGCGTGGCCTGAAATCTATGTATGCACGGTAACGCCAACAGAAACCCAAAGCATTCGTTAGTATTACGTACGTAGCTGCACTTGTGTCTTGTCCGCATGCAATACCTGATGCCTCGCCACCGCCATTCCCACCAGCAGCCGCCGCTGCTTTCGAGCTGCTCAGCAAGTCGAAGAGCGCCGCGTTCGCGTCGCCCTGCTGCTGCTGCTGCACCCCAGCGCCTGCGGACCCGGCGCTTTCGCTCTCGATCTGCGCTTTCATCGTCGCGATGAGCTGTTTGTAGCCCTCCGGATCCGTGCGCTCGAGATTGTCCAGCCACTTTGTCACAAATGCACAAAGAGAAGAGCACGTCACACGATGCGGCGCTATGGGCAATAGCAACAGCGATAGAGGCCAAAACGTACGTCAGCGTACTGCTGCATCGTGGCCTCGTCCATGTCCATCATAGTGGCGTCGTTCATCGTCACCCAAATGCGGAAATGCGGTAATGGCGCCGCTCTCCGAGGTGTCCCCCTGAAGCGCCACCCTTCAAAAACTAATTCAAATTTCTTCCACAATTGTTGTTATACCAAGAGGATACGCAATCCGCTAAAGTACGCTTTATGTGGAATAAAGTATGCAGTCCTGCTAAGTGCGAACTCAAATGGAGCTCTTCATCCAGCCTCTCTGGCCATCATCGAAGTGGCGCTTTGGATCAAAGTCTCAAGTCAAATGGTGCATCTGTCAAGCGCTGCGAGAGAGATCGACTGACTGTATAAATACCTGCCTGCACAGCAAACACACAATGCAAACAAAGGAAGGGAGCACGCGTGGGACGGATTACGACTCGTTCATTTATTTGCCACCTCTTGCGTGTTACAAATCTTCTGCTCTTCATCTTCCTCACGACCTCACAAAGAGATCACACAGCGGCGACGAGTGCACGCGAGACAAACAGCCCGCGAGACCGCCACTGCTACATCAGCGAGCTGCTGACGAAGAAGAGGAAGAGTGGAGGAAAACCTGAATGGGAGAAATTACATAAGGTCGACGAATGGCTGTGGGGCCATGGTGATTGGCTTGGTGCCCTTGGTCTTCAAGGTGTAAGCCTCCTTTGGTGGGGTAGGCTGACGCTTGATGACGGCGCGGACTATTGACGACATTGGTAGACAAATGCAAGCGTGAGTCAAACGGTTTCAGTTCTACATAATAGGGTACAGAATCACTCACCGCCAGTGGCGTGGGCCTCCTTCTTCTTCAGCTCGTTCTCCTTGACGCGGGTGAGGAATCCCTGACGGCACTTGGATTGGTGCACGTGCTCAATGCGAACGTTGATGTGCTTGTGGATGATGCGGTTGCCCACGATCTTGTTCACACGCACACCGACAGCGCGCTTGGTGACGTTGTACACGCGACCAGTGCGACCGTGGTAGAACTTGTGTGGCATACCCTTGTGGATCGCACCGTTCGCCTTGATGTCGACGTAGTCACCAACCTTGAACGTACGCAAGTACGTCGACAGCTTGATCATGCCGCTCTGGCGGAACGGGCGGGCGAACATGTCGCGCGTACGCGCGCGGTAACCGAAAGAGTGCGGCATTGTTGATTAGTTTCTCCTGGAGAAGCACAAACAGCAGAGTGGGTTTGTTAGTGTCATGTGTCGTCGTGCATCCATCGCATTAAACTCATGTGTATGCGCTGGATTGGGCAAAGGGACTGGTATGATGTGGCGTGGTGTGGTAAGGCTGGTTGGTGGCTGCAGTTAATTGTGCTGCTGTGGGTTACGGGTCGGTCAGTCTTGCCAGCTCGGTCTTGCAGACTCCGGCCTCTCTTCTGCTCCATCAGCGGTGTCTTGATGAGCTGCCGGATCTGCTTCACACATGTGCTTGTTTCCCTGTCTGTTTTCTCAATCACCGCCTTGCTTCATCAATTGCCCTTGATCTGTACTTGCGAGGGCGTCAGGCATTCCACCGCTGCATCACCAATCGAGTAGAAGAAGCTGTTTTTCTCGCTCTCGTTCTCCATTCGCACCGACAGACCGAACTGCGTCACGCCATGCACCGCGAGTGACCCACGAACAGCCACCGGCTGCAGCACCGCCCTCGCCATCGCCGCCCATTCAGCCAGCCGCCCGCCACCTCACAGCCCCAGCGCATATCCATCGTCATGCGCAGCAAACATGCGGCCGCTTACCTGCAGATCTGAACGAGACAAGAACTGGTTTTCCCCTGCCAGCGGCGCAGGCTCAAAGCGCGAGTTTGCGGAGCGAAAACTATTGGCCGCGAAGGCGTCAGCATACAAACTCCAAGTTAAGCGCTCGCGAGCCAATCAGCCACCAGTGGCCTTGCCACGCTCTTGTAAAAGCGAAAACGGGTTTCACAGCAAACCCGACCCGCTTCGGTTTTAAAGGACTTTGGAGAGCTGTTACTCCGTACTTTGTTGGATAGATACAGTATGATGGGAAGCGGCTTGGATATTTGCACAGCCACATGAGCCAAAAGCAAGCAGCCAAGGCGGCGCCAAGCGAGATGGAGGTGAGTGTGTGCGGCTTTCTGTGGGCTGTAGCGGGCCGTATGCGTGTCTATCGTTGTTGCTAGTGTGTTGCCGTTCTCGCTCTTGTCTATTCGATGTGTGTGTATGTATGTGTCTAACGCTCTCTCTCTCACTCTCTCCCTCTATGTACCTCACTACAGGACGAAGAGTTCGGGGAAGACGTGCTGATCACGTCCAGAGAGAGCAAGCGTGAGGCTGCGGAGGCAGATGCCGGTAGCTGGGAAGACCAGAAGCAGCAGAGTGCTAGTGGTGGCGGCCCCAACGGTTCAGTCAAAAGCGAGCCCAAGATCCAGGATGCTGTCCCAGGTGGACCCGCAAGCGACGACGGTGACGATGATGACGAAGAGCTCTACGGCGGCGTCTCGATCAAGCTGAGCGCGTCGTCCGCGAACAAGAGAGAAGGTGTTGCAGGGCCCAGTATCGCTGGTACATCAGCTGTGGTAAGCGGATGGAAATGTGGGGCATGTGGTGGTCTTTGTGTGCGCTGACGTTACTGTGACGAATGGATGCCGACCTTCTGTAGAGCAAGCCGAGCGATGGAAATGACGACGACGATGATGACGACGACGAAGAAGACATCGCAATTGTGCTGAGCAACGACTCGAAAGGGAACAAGCCCATGCTGCGCTTCACTGGAGGTGTGTACAGGTTACGAGTCGTTTTGTGAGCTCGTGTTGGCGTGGAGCTCATCATTTCTCTCTATTATTTGCAGCGGCCTCGAATCGCTACGTGCGCGGTGGTTTCCCCGGCGGCGCACAGCATATCCCAGTAGGCTCGTCTCATCTTCACCACCAGAAGCAGGGCGAGGTACATTCGTAGTATGACTAGGGAGTGGTGCAGCAAGCAAAAGACTGATGGTGTCTGTGAATATGAATTGTGTTGTTGTGGTGCATAGGGTGATGCAGATGGCATTGACGACCTTGCACTCTTTGGTGGCCGTCGAACCGCGTTCGACGTGGACATCGACATGCTCGAAGACAAGCCCTGGAGGAAGCCTGGCGTGGATATCTCGGACTACTTCAACTACGGCTTTGACGAGCACTCGTGGCGCGAATACGCAGGTCGTCAGCTGCGAGTGCGACGCGATCTCGCGATGGAGAAGACTCGAGAGCAGGCGGCGCGCCAAGCGGTCTCTGCTGCTGTGACCCAACCAGCGCACGAGCCGATGATGGCAAAGCCTTCTTCACACGGACACCCACATGCGGGGCCTCCTCTTGGCGGCATCCCACCGAGGGGGTTCCCAGGTCACCCTGGTCCGAAGTCTGCGGCGCCGATGGGTCCAGGAAATGGTCCGCCCGGAGAGCACCAAATGGCTGGTGGTGATCTGCAGCAAGGCAACAGCGGGCAATGGGGCGTCAATGGCGGCATGCCACCAATGGGCGGGATGCCTCGTGGTCCAGGAGGTCCAGGGGGTCCTGGAGGCATGGCACCACCGCACGGTGGCCCGGGTCCTCATGGCTTTATGGCTCCGCCCCGTGGCTGGCACCCTGGCATGGGTCCGTCGCCTCATGGTGGTGGTCCGCCTGGTCCGTTTGGACATCTGTCCCAAAATTGGGGAGGACCTCCTCCAGGTCACTGGGGCGGTGGCGGTCGTGGACCTCCAGGAGGACCTCACGGCGGATGGATGAACGGACCTGGTGGAGACGACTACGGTGGTCACGGCGGCCGCGGAGGACGCGGAGGACGTGGCGGACGCGGGGGTCGAGGAGGCGGAGGACCGCGAGACTACGACGATCACCGAGGTGGCGGATGGAAATCCGACGATCGAGACAGCCGCGCCGAGAGCAGCAGCCACAGCCATCGTGGCGACAGCCGATCGCGCGATGGTTCGTCTGCGGCTCGCGACAGATCCCGCTCGCGGTCGCGAGGTCGTCGAGACAATAGAGAGAGCTCCCGGGACGCTCCATCGTCGAGAAGCTCTGGCGGTCGAGACGGCTCGAAGGATGCAGGAGGCGACCGCGGTCGGGACCGTGGTGGTGGCGATCGCGACCGAGACCGTGGTAGTGGCGGCGGTGACCGTGATCGCGACCGTGGACGCGACAGAGAGCGGGACAGGGGGCGTGACCGAGATAGAGGCGACGACAGCAAGGGGCGGGACCGTGGAGACCGCGGAGGAGGAGGAGGCGGACGTACGAGCGACGACCGCGACTCCCGCAAGCGCCGCGATCGCGACGAAAGTAGCCACGACCAGCAGCAGCGATACAAGCGAAGATAAGAGGGTATCAGTATAGTCTCTCAAGCAGGCAGGCAGCCACGTTATGAAATTTAAAAACACGTAGGAATTCTCCCAAGCGACAGCCTATGGTCTATGGGCTGGACTCCTTGCTTGTTGCTTGTCTCCCCTTTCTTAGATTTGCTTGCGGAGCCAGAGCTCGGTCTCTAGTTTTTCTAGATCGTGGGCCGTCACCTGAATCGCCAGCTGGGCGTCGTTCTGAATCGCCTCCGTCGGGATGAACGTCATCGCAGGGAGCACCACCTCGCTCTCTGCTGACAGCAGCTGGTAGCGATACACAATGGCGAACGCCTCACAGAAAGCTGTTTATGTTTCCAAGGTAGAGAGATACACACAAACATTGTTAACAACGAATGGCTCGAAATGGAAGCAGGAAATTGCGAGGCGATAGAATCGCACCTGAGGCGATATCCAGCTCACTCTGGAATGCGGAGACGCGGTAGAAGACGCGCAAATGAATCGCGCGGTCCCAGGGGAGCTGCGCGCTCGAGAGGCTCTTCTCCACACACCTGAGCAAGCCCAGTGCAATATCATTCACGTCCACATTGTCATTTGATGGTAACTTGGTCGCAGTGCACACGACGAGACATAGCGCGCGAGAGATGCTGCTGCGCTGACACTCGTACTCCCACGTACTGCCTGTTGGCGTCTGCTTGAACACGGAGCTCACGGGATTCAGGTATTTGAGAACCCGGTGGCAGAACGCCTGGAGCTCAACCTCAACAAGCGCGTGACGTGGCAGATGCGAGACCTGGATCGCCAGCATTGGCGCATTGCGCACGAGCGCCACGCGCTCTTCTTCCTTGTCCACTTCATCGTCGCTCTCGTCGCTGTCATAAATGTCTTCAAATTGGTCCTTCAGTCCGCCGTTCGTGACCAATTGCGACCGACAGACCTGCATGAGCTCCTGGACGTTCTCCATGCTGGTGGTATACACGATCGCCGAGCAGACGTGGCGCAAGTTCGACTCCAGCGCTTCAAACACGCGTCCAGCGTTGCGGAAGCACTGTTTCGCCTGTGCGAAGTGGTCAGCGCCGATAATCTCCATGGTCTGCGGCAGAAACGACACCTGGCCCGCCAACAGGATCAGCGACTTGTGCAGGATGTTCGCCTGGCTGTACGGACCGATGCAATTTGGTGCCCACGCAGAGATGCTCTTGACGTGCAGCACGTCGCGCACGACGCGCGACTGGAGCAACTTACTCGCCCCGCTACCGCGAATGCCGATGCAATCCATGAGCACGCGTGCCGGGAGCGAGCCAACTTCAACGCAGCTGCGCGACGGTGGCATGTACTGCCCAAAGTAGCGGCAGTACTCGGTGTTGATCTGCGCGAAGCTGTTTATGTCTTTCACGTACAGGTGCACAAAGCAGACGTCCTCAAGCGTCATATCCTCTCTCTGAAGAGCGACGATCACGTGGTCAAACACCTCTTTGATCTCGTCTTCGAGAGTGAGCGACTCGCTGTTGGAGCTCATGAAGCCGCTTAGGTGGAAGAGATTGCGAAACTGGCTGTGCGCAGAAAGGAACGCGCGGTCCTCTGGCGCAGATTCCGCGAGCGTCGCGGCAATTGAGCCGATTGTCTTCAGCTCTTGTGGTGGTTGGATCAGCGAGAGCTGGCCAGGGGCGTCCGCAACCGTCAGTCTGGACGCGAGTTTCGACGGACTCGACGGCTCTTTCTCCTCCAAATGGCACTTGTCGATCGCGAGGAACGCTACGGGCGCAAAGTAGTCGTCCGAGTGGAGCACGACATGAGACGAGTCGCTGTGTAGTTCGTTTGTTTGCCAGAGTATAGATCAGTCATCTCAAGTGGGAATAGGTAGAGCAAGTCCAGCAGGAAGGCAGCACGCCACTTACATAACGATGCGCTTCTTGAACAGCGGACAATCTAGCGTCAGCGTCTCATATTCACCACCTTCGCCACACACGTTCAGCTGATACTTGTCTTGCTGTTGAGAATGACAAGAGCATAGACGCAAAACATCAATGGTCGCGTTATCGGTGGGTAATGAGAGAGTTCTTAGGGTGCTTACCAATGCGAGGAGCTCGTGCTGGAGCTCTCTGATGGTCTTGCCCAGGTGTTTGCGAGGCGTGAGTCCGATCGACGCCACCTTGATGAGAATCGCCTCGATTCCAGACTCGATCATGTCATCCAGCAGGTCTTCCTGCTCGCATCGCCACAGGTAGCCCAGCGACGTCAAGCCCAGTCGCGAGCAGCTACGGTAGCCAGCACGCACATGGAAACAGTTAACCATATCCACAGGGGGAACACAATAAGAGCACTCCACTCACACATTCTCCACACGATTGCGCTGGTACGACGAGAAGATCGCGCCCGTGCACACGCCCTTCACGTCTGGGTATTGCAGCTATCCGTCCACAAAGCCACACACACATTGAGCTAATCAGCCATGAGCTCTCAACAAACTCCATCGTAGCCACAAACTTTAACTTACCACAACTTTCTCTAGTAGGCGGTAGAGATCTTCCACTTCGTCACCGTCCGTCCTCACATGATAATCAATCTCTTGCTTGAGCGCAGTGCCCGTGATCGTCTCGGTGACGAGCGGCAGTTCCATGGCCTCGGCGATCATGGACACGACGTTGTAGCCGACGGATTGATACATGAACGAGTCGATCTCTGCCTCCTCTGGCGAGAGCTCCAGCGGCGGGTGCAGATGCGCAAGCACTGCGATCTCGTGGCCGTAGCGCACGCTCTCCATCATCGCATAGCAGCTGTCCTTGCCGCCGCTCACGAGCGCGACGACCTTCATGTTCGATGACGTTGGTGGAGCTTTTCGTGTGTCAAACTGGTGATCAACACCAATGAAACATGAATAACGGTACAGTGTACCCCCTTTTGAATAAGGCCTTTATTGAAATGATACATTGTACGGTATGGTTTTATAGATAGAGCGCTTACAATACATCAACTGAAAGGATCTTGTATTGAGATATATAGGATACGCTAGGTTCAAACCTGAAAAAGCTTGGTGTGCAATTGGAAATGCACCCACCATGAAGAGCTCCAATGCGAATGAGAACGAGAGCGTGGTTGCGCGCGTGCGTGTGGTTGCAGAAATCCCATTATCGAGTCCGCTCAGGCGCAGACGCCTCATCAGTCAATCTGGCCACGCGCAGCACGTGTCGCCGCAGCCCTTGGCTCTCTGTGAAACCAGCGGTGTGGTCGCGATTGCAAATGGTCCCGTCGTGGATCTGTACCTCATGAACTGCTCATCAGCAGCGACAACTTCAGCCAGCTCTTCACTAGATGATGATAGCGAGCACAGTGAAGACCGTAGTGCAGCTGGGAGCAGCGGGCGTATTTCGTTCCTCATGCAGATCGCGCTGGATGAGTACAAGGACATCCGAGGGTACGCTCAGAAGAGTAGCGCGGATGAAGAGCAGAGCGTCATGGCAGCGACCTGCGTCTGCTTCGTAGCTCCTGGGGTCTTACTGATTGGTGCAGCAAAGCTGCAGGATGAGCAAGGAGTGGCTGAATCGTCACTTTCAACGTGGCTTTTCGGGTTTCGTGTCTACGTCAACGAGTCAGTGTACCACCGCAAGTCGGATGCATTCCTGGGTACCTCAAGAAGCCGTCCACAGGACCCAGCAATGGTGCAGTTCAGCTTCCTTGAGCGAATTCTGCTACACGGGGCGAATGGTATTGCAAGCATGCAGGTGTGTCGCCATTGCACCAACCTGCAGTCCGGTGCAATCGTGATGCTGATGAACAACTCCAGTGGCTTTGGCGTCTTCCAATGGAGAGAGCGATTCAGTGATCGTCAGGTTTGCATCGCAGAGCTCCCCGATTGCGACACAACGCTCATCGCAGCTGCCATGAGCTCAGACGGGCAGTGGTGCGCGCTCTCAGATGCTATTGGGTACCTGTATCTGCTGAGCTTCGAGACATTTGAGTGGTTTGGAGCACTTACAAATCATCGGCAGCACCAGACTGGCGAGGACAAACTACATTTGGCTATGCTTACAGCAAAGCGTCTTCGGAATGGCAACTGCTCACGGTCTGGGATCCTTATACGCGATAATCCGCTTGACTCGGTTCGACTGGCGTCTGTCTCCGGGGGTTCGTTGATTTCATGTTTGTCTTGGTGATCCTTTGGTGATGAGGGCGATGATACTAATTGCAATCGTCGTGACTGTGCATGTGTGTACGTAGGTCCAGAAACTCAGAGTGTGTACACCAGTCTTCGCTGGCTCGTAGCAACGTCAACAGCCAGGATTAGCCATCTCTTGCTCGCAGGCAGTCAAAATGGATCGCTAAGTGTGCGTATCGTTGTGCTTTCCACCTGCACAGCCAATTTGTGGTAGAAAGCCGGGTTGCTCATGAATATTCTGTGAATGAGCAGGTGCTGGCTTTGAGGGAGAAACAGGATCAAGCAGGCCACGTTCGATGGGTTCTCGAAGCAAAACAGGCAAGTCGTCACTGTGTTGTGGGCTCATCTTGGGCTACAATGACCGCTTACACTGACCTTGAATGTGTGTTTTCAGGTTTACCCTGGCGTCTCTGAGCAGCGATTCGATCCAGTTCGCCAGATTTACACCCAGTTCGAGGCAAGTTCCTTGCAACATGGCTTCCAACTCTTCTCAATGTCGGACACGATCGGCAAGTGCTGGGAGCTGAAAACAGATGTCAATGGTTCCGGCAAGCCCAAGCGGATGAAGTGGCCCAGTATCAAGGAGTTCTTTGAGTTTCCGACAATCAATGTGCGAAGAAAAATGTGATTACGCTATTCTGTGAATTGGTATCGTGGCGAGCGAACTAACTCTTGCATATTTTGACTGTAGCTCTCCTCCGGGCAATCAGTCGAAGGCATCTATGTCGTCTCTCAACCCAGCAGCAGATTGTGGGATTTGTTATGGGCGAGCGTCAATAAGAGAAATCGTGAAGACTGGGACGGTTGGATCGTCATGGTGACGACACTGACTTCGCTTCAGCTGCTAGTGATGGAAATCCAGCCACAGCGATCAGCATCACACCCAGATCTATTACTGAAAGCTAGCGCGGGTAGCATCGGCATTGAAGACACGCAGGAACTGGATGATCACAGAAACGAAAATGGAAAAGAAAGCTGGGGTACTGCTGACTACCTTCAAAACAAGGAACAAGAAGACGAGAAGCGACAGGTAACTGTGGTAACTACAATTCAGGAAAAGTATCGACTCCCTCAACCATCCTGGAAGGCAGATCCTCAATTTGAATTAGAAAAGGAGAACCGAGGACCTCAAGTTACTGGAGATCCCAGTAAAGCTCCGCCTGAGAAGGAAGTTCACTTTGACCGAAAGACCAAGATAACGGCTGCTGAATATGATCAGGTATGCTCTGGCAAATGGGATCAGCCACACACTTGTATGTTGTTTCTGCCACCTTCATGTGTATATGTTTTTCATATAGCGAGTGCAGCTAGCAGCAGAGCGCGTCGAGCGGCTGAGCAGCAATCTCAAGATGCTCCGGAACTCGTTTCAACTCTTCACACATGACGTCCAGGCTCACATGAGGGACATCTCCGAGCAGCTCGGGCTCGTGGCGCGACTGCGACATTCTCGCGATCCACGAAGCAGTCAGCAGCAGAATGCCTCAGTCGTCCCTTAACAAGCAAGGTATGATATTCGTTGTTAAGGAAAGGTTGCATGAAAGCAGTCGTTTTACTTCTTTTTTTACGCGAGTGGGTCACTCATTTAGCTGTTACTTGCAGTGTCGGACCTTTTTTATATTCCGTTCTCGATTCGCAGGGAGTGTTTAGCAAGGACTGCGGGACTCAAGCAATGGAACGAGGATATCGACAGGATGAACGCGAGCGCGCGCGCTTCGAGGCGGGCATCCCAGCTCGTCGACAGGCGACCTTTACGAGCGAGAGTAGCAACAACAATCAGCAACCACATCAGCAACCACATCAGCACACACCACCGATCCCGCACTTGACTGAGAAGTACGACCCCGAGCACCCGGATGCAGACTGGGGCGGCTTCGTCCAACGCTCGTACAAGAAGCGGTTCTACGACGACCACTCGTCCGCGAAAGATGTGAGTGCTCTGCTTACCTTCGTGGCCGACTGCTGTATTAATTGCAGAGGCTAATCTACACGTGTATCCTCTATAGAACCTTGCGTACGATGACAAAGGAGGGCTCATGCCGGACCGATCCGCAGCGATTTCGAACAACGCTGGCAAGAGACTCTTTGAGCCGCATCAAGTCCCTGCTGGCGACGCGGTATGCTGCTTCTCGTTACTTGTGATCGTAGCTCACCTGAGGAGATGTGAGTTGGTCTAACGCCCATGCCGTTCGTGTTGCTAGAGCGTCCCTGGTATCCCTTTCCAAAGCGCTGTGTACCAGGTATGCTACAAAAGCACCGAAACTCAGTCTTTGCGATCGTACATTAATGTGAATGTGTATGCATGGCAACATAGGTGGGACCAGGCTGTGATGTCAGTGCAAGTGACTGGAAAACGTACGTGTACCAACATCTTCGTTCGCTTGAAACATCAGTCCTCTGTGGCAACGCCATCAAGCAAGACTGACAGGCAAATTGCAGGAGCTACGCGTCCCAGATGTCAATGGAAGCGACGCCCAAGGACGTGTATGCGCTCGGCACGAGACACAACTCCCAGCACAAACGCCACTTGACGCCACTGGTGCGTGGTGCTTGATATCTCAACCTCCTCTGTCTTTTTACAAGATGCTCACTCTGCATCACCGTCGTCCGTAGTACGAGAAATCACTCCAAGACCGAAAAAGTTCCGGGAGGAGCGGCTCGCCGTTTGCAAAAGATGCAGAACTCAGCACCAGCTCCAGCAACGGATCGCTCTCGGGTAGAAGAGTGGACTCGAAGCGCTCGCTACTCGCCGGAATAGGGAAACTGGTCGCGGCGGAAGACTTTGGCGAGAAGCTTATGTACGTTGCATCCTACATGACGATATGCAGTTTCTGACATGGCGTTTATGCTCTAACATGCGAATGTGTGCGTTGGCTGTGCGGTGGTGACTGAGCGCAGGAATCCAGAGCTTCATCTTTCCCAGAGCTACGCAGATCCTTCGCAGAAGACGCTCCTGGCAGAGAACTAGTATGTTTTCTCCGCATACATGCTATCATATGACGGGTTTCTCGGTGTTTCTGATCAGTCAAGTTTGGATGAATGTCAACAGCCATGGCGTGAAACTTGGATATACGAGGAGACGCAATCCCTCGAGGTTCTAATACGAGCGGCGAGCATTGGATGTGGACGCGTCAATCTGAAACAAAAGTGCTGGGATGACTGTGCGGCAGACATGGTAAAAATAAAATGGATCGGACTAGGTACTTGTTTATGGTGTTTTTATTTGCTTTTAGACCCAAATGCTCTCTTGTGTAGCCTCATTTGTCGCTCCAGTGCGGATGACCGCCTTCGAAGCCACCCCTGTCTTCTGCCTACATCGAGTGCATCTTGACTTTGAAGAAGAAAAAGCTGATGAGCACCCCAAGGAACGAGATCGCGCCGCCCACGAACACTGGGAGCGCGTACCCGAGCGACGTTTGAACGAGCGCAGCGCTGGCGACAAAGTTGAGCAGCTGGCCCAAGCAGTTGGCCGAGTTTATCGCGCCAACGTGCATACCCACTTCGGCTCGGTCGCCAAACACGTGGAGAAGCAGTGGCACGATCAGCGCGAAGCTCGTGGCTTGCGTGATCGACGTCAGCGCAACGATCACGACGTTGAGCGGCACGCACTCGGAGAACGCCATCGCCATGAGCAGCGCCTGCGGAATTGCCGCCAACGTCATCGCCCAGCGTGCGCCGATGCGGTAGACGATGAACGGGAGCATCCACGAGTACACGTACCCGGCAATGTTGAAAATCATGTCCGCGAGGCCTCCTGCGAGCTGCACGCCGTGGTTGTAACGTTCTTGCTCGAGCGAGCAGTTCTCCTTACAGGTGTCAGCATTGTCCGCGTCGCCATGGAACACTTTGACGCCAAAGAACTGTCCCTTGCTGCCGTTGTACGACGTGAAGCCGTACTGGACCGTGAAGAAAACGATGCAGTAGACGATGAGTACGCGTGGGAGCGTGCGAAGTCCGTGGATGATCGTGCCAAACGCTTGTGCGACGCGCGTGAACATCGTCACGTGGTCTTGCGGATCCTTGGCGCGCGGGATCTCCTTTGCAAACAGGCACACAGCGCCGACGGTGGTGACCATTGTGACCGAGAGCATACCGAGGAACCACCGAAGCGTAAGATGAGCGGCACCAAAGAAGTAGATGTACCCGGCGATCATGATCGAGCCCAAAGTGGAGCTCGCTTGTCCAATGCCCGCGCCGAGTGTCTGCCGCTCACCAGCGAAGTCAGCGATGATCAAGATCGCCGGAGTCTGCACGACGTTGACCGTGATATCCATCCACGTGTAGAAGAAGATCGTGAGCAATGAAGTCCAGAGTCGGTGATCGCCTTTGTCACCCAGCGCCTCGCCGATCGAGCGCGTGTAGCCCATCATGGTCCAGCAGATTGCGCTCGTGATGGCTCCGTAGAGCAAGTAAGGACGGCGCCGCCCCCACCGGTTCGTGCTGCGGTCGCTCAGCACGCCGATCGTCGGTGCGACGAGGATGCCCGAGAGTGGACCGATGATCTGCGTCAACTGGACAGCGTATGGCGGCAGCATTGTGCCCAAGTACGGGCCGAGCGCAGCCCATTGCGCTGCCCACGCCATGTTGGTAGCCATTCGTGGCAGCGAGAGAAGCACGAGCATTGCGACCGAGCAGCCTCGACGGGACGTACTATCACATTCTTCAACTTGGACAGAAATGCCGGGCATGAGCACGACCGAGTCCTTGGCTGGTGGCGAATCTGCGGATTCGTACTTGGGCGTGCCTTGGGGGTTGCCGCTCTCGCTCGCCATGGTGGGGACTTGACTTGGAAGGAGGTGCTGGTGGCTCGATGGCTTTTTTGAAAGTGAGAAGCGGAGTTGCAAGCCGCTGCGCCAACTGACAGACTCAGCAGCAGCAAAAGCACTTCTACCAGCACCACCCCCTCCAGTTAAACTCACTTAGCTCTACTCAATCGTTTTAGTCGCACAACGCGAATCAGATGGCATGCCATCGTCTTACTGGGAGATCGAACGTGCTGGCACTTGAAGTGAGTGTTGCTGAATGCTGTCTTTGCGCACCGTATCAATGAAAAATCAAGTCGATCAAGGCACTTCATCAGCTCTAGTTGTCTATCGTCCAGCACACCAACCAGTCTTTCGAGTTGTCACAAAGGGAGCAATACCTTCGTGCGAGAGGAACGCTTGTTGAGTTCCACTACTCCGACGCTATCATCGGGACGCTGCTGGAAGCCCTGAACGCAACCACGGGTCGCTGTCCAGTGTTAGAGTGCTGTGCTAGTTGAACGAATCGAAGGATTGGGATCATGCAGGTTACCTCTCTCTCTTTCTCTTCGCCTGGCAGGCTCTCGCTTCGTCACATGTTACATTGTCTCGCCCCCATAAAAAATAAGCGATCCTCCCTTGTTTTCTTCATCGTCTCTCGCACTCGAGTTCGGTCCTGCGCTTGCCTATACTTGTTAGCCAACCTTCTTGTGCTCTCTACCAGTTGTCTTGCTTTTGCCTACCCATTTGGATCTCGATTGTGTCTGACCTGTCTGACTGGATTGCCCCTGGTTAGGAGGAGCCGTTGTTTGACGTCTTGTTCCCCCCTGTGCGCTCGCGGCTGGTGTCCTGCATCGCGAGCCGCATGCGCTCTTTCGTCCGCTCCTTCAGTGCTAAGAAAAACGCGATGTCGTCCTCAAGCTCGATCAGCAGGTCGTGGTTCATGCCGTCGGACTGCGCTTCGCGGTACGCCTTCCGTAACTCCGTGAGGATCTGCAGTACCTCTTTCAAGTGGGTCGTGTCGCGGTCGCGCTGGTCCATGATCTTGTGGTACTCCTGCAACTGCATCTTGCTCTTACCGAGGCGGATCGACTCCATGAGCTGGTCGGTCACCACTGTCCGACACGTGCCGCACAGTTGGCCGTCACCGGCGGTATTCTGTGTGTATGTGTTCGCGATGCCGCTCAGGATCTCGAGATCTGTCGTCGGGTTCGAGATTGGTTTCCCTATGTTCGTGTACTGCACGGGCAACACGGGCACGAGCGTCGGCTGTGCGCTCTCGTAGAAACCAGAAAGATCCGTGGCGCTGGATCCTCCTCCGCCACCAATACTGATGGTTGATCCGCCTACATTCCCGCCAGGCGCTCCGCTCGTCGGTGTGCTTGTCCCAGAGTTGCCCAGTTGTTGTTGCTGCTGCAGCCCCATCGGCAGCTTTCGCTTCTTCACGAGGCTCGGTAACTGGTCTTCGCTGCTGTCGCCGCCGCCTACATCGTCGTCATCATCGTCGTGTCGTTTGTCAAAATCGTCGTCGCGCATGGACATCGCACTGACACCACCACCACCCATGCCACCGCTGAGACCGCCATTCGTACCGGCTGTGCCGTCGTGCTTGCGCAGTAATAAAATATAGCCGTTCTTGTTGTCGTTCGCGTTTGGTCCTTTCTTGATCGGGCGGATGCCTCGCCGGTAGCACTCGGCGCGGAGGTCGTGCGCGCGGTGGCGCTCGTAAGGCTCCATCAGTCGCCGCAGCTTGTCACCACCCACGTCCGGCTCGTTCGAGAGCAGCGAGTCGATGTCGCCGCCGTTGCCGTGCACGTCGTTCACGTTGAACGCGTTGTTCGCTGCCGCCGCCTGCGCCTGAGCGTGAGCGTGCGCTGCCTGTGCTTGAGCCTGCGCGTGGGCTTGAGCGTGAGCCTGAGCTTGGGCCTGAGCCTGAGCTTGCGCGTGAGCGTGTGCTTGCGCTTGAGCCTGCGCTTGGGCCTGCGCCTGCGCGTGGGCCACTGCGGCATGCGCCGCCGCCACCGCCGCGCTCACACCCATGTTGGCGCCGACCACGCCGCCCGTGTCCATTCTGGTGCGTGTTGTTCTGTCTTAACAATTCAAGGACCAAAGAATCCATCTTCTTTTATTCTGTCTTGCCGTCGCGTACAGTACTTCAAAGCATTGACTTGAGCCTGTTTTTAGCGATATAAAACTTACTGACTTGTAACGTATATTGTGTTTTGATATCCATGTCCTTATGCATACATGTCCTTATTAAACACCAGTATTAGTTTTCAAAATGCGGTGCTTAACCTCTCTTTACAGAATATATGCTGTTTGGGAGGTTTTGTTCCCTTTGGGAAAAAATCCTGTTGTTTGTTGTTTCAAGGTTCAGTATCAAAAAGACAGTCAGGGCTTTACAGGGCAGGAAGAGCAAGCAGGGACGCATCATGGCCGCACGTGCGCTGCTGCTGGGCGACCTCCAGCGCGTGCTGAGTCTCGCCAGGCGCCGCTTCGGGTACCTACTCTCGCCCGACCGCAAGCGCCAGTCGCAGGTGCGCGCTTCCGCCACTTTACGATGCGCTCTTGTGCGTTCTATGAGAGTCTCGGAAATGGCTCACATTTTTGGATGCAATCATGTGTGTGATCGTGTGATGAACGCTCGTTGTATTTGTGCAGGATGGCGGCGAGGCGGCGATCTTCCAGAGTTTCGCGCTACTGCGAGCGCGTGTGCAGCGCTGCGAAAGTGCGTATTGCTGTTGCTGTTGTGCTGCTCGCTCTCTTTTTTTCTTCGTGTGGCGCTGATACAGGAAGGAAGCTGAACTTTCTATCTCGGATGGACTTTCTCGTTTGCGCAGACTTGGCCGAGTTGAACCCGGCGACAGTGCTTCGACCCTTCCTCGACCTCATTCGACACGAGCAGACGAGCAGCACACTCACCAGCGCGTCGCTGGAGGCTGTGCGCAACTTTCTCGAGTCGTGGCCCTGGAGACGCGTGAAGGACACAAGCGCGATCTCAGACGCGATCTCGGACGTCGTCGACGCTGTGAGCCAATGCCGATTCCAGGAAACGAGCGTCGAGAGCGACCAGAACGTGATCGTGATGGTCGTGGACGTGCTGCATGCGGTTCTCGCATCTCACGCGGCGCCATTCCTCTCCGACCACTCAATGTGGCAGCTCGTGGAATCGCTCTACGCACTCAGCCGAGCGTCTCGCAACGATGTACGTACACGATCTCCATACGTTCTATCGTCGTTCGAGGCTGATGCTAAGGATGATATGATTATCTGTTGTATGTTGAATCGTACAAGCAGCGACACATCGCGCTCTCGCTGCGCGCGACAGCGACCAATTGCCTGCATGACGCAGTGAAGTTTATCTTCGCCACACCGTCCGTATACAGCGATTCGTCCTCCATGCCGTCCGTGGGATTTGGACTGCCATGTGCTGTAAAGACCGTGGGTTTCCTCTGCCAAAAGTTGCACCAGCGCAGCTCGGGGTCTTCGTTCGCGTCGAGCCGACGAGATGTGCTGCTGGCGCTCAGTCTGTTGCATCGCATGCTGTTGTCCTGTGACGCTCACTCGATTACCCAAGTGCCGTCGCTGATGCTATTTATTAAGGACGACCTGTGCAGCGGACTGCTTCGATTTAGTCGTCTCGGGTAAGGATTATTTGCTGCTGTTGTTGACTAGATATCGCAACTGGTTCGCTTATTCCTCTTTGATTGATGTTGCTATGTTGACCGTGTGTTTTCCAAACCTAGAGCATGCTCCGATATGAAAATCCCGATCCAGTGTCTCGAGATCATCCGGCTGCTGTGGTCGAAGCTTCGGCCAGTACTTAAAATGCAGCTCGAAGCGATCTTCAACGGGGTGTTCTGCAACTCGCTTCACTGGACGATCGCAAGTCTGGACGTGTCAAGCCCAAACTTTCCCAGTGACCCAAGCAACAGCAACAAGAGCATGCTGACTGCGAACGGAAGCACTGTCGGCGAAGCCAAGGCTGGACGCCGCGTTGATGCAGCAACTGATGAGTTTACTGGCGAAGTGATGTCTTCGTCCCGGTTGTTCGCGACTTCGTACGAGATTCTGGACTGTTTGGTGGATTTACTCGCTGAGCCAACACTGCTGCCTGACTTGTATGTAAACTACGACTGCGACGGGAACCGCTCAGATTTGACGCTGAACATCTTCGACTTACTGTCTCAAGTGACTCAGCACTCCCACAATGCGTGCCGCGAGACGCATGAAGAACCCCATTTTTTATGGGCTCAAGGAATCGGAGAGCTAGCGCTACGTGGACTCTTCAACGCACTCTACGTGGTGTATCTAAGAAGCCAACACAAGCAACCGAAGATGAACTCAACCTCCCCTCGAGTAAACGGTATCAGCATCTCCAGCGAAGAAGACAGCAATGACGATGGATTGCTTGAAGAGAGCGTTACTTCTCCTCGTGATAGTGCGGGGTTCGCGACAGCGGAGGCGCTGTACAAGCGGCGCCAGCGCAAGAAGTTTTTCCAGCACGGCATCCAAGAATTCAATCGGAAGCCGATTGCAGGGATCAAGTATTTGCAGCAGAATACATTTCTTCCGACGCCGCTAGACACGAAGTCGCTCGCTGCGTTCATGCGCTCGCTTCCGCAAGGTTTGAACAAGAACGCAGTGGGGGCGTATCTTGGAGCGATGGGCAAAGACGTGAAGGAGTTCGAAAAGGCGGAGATTCACGAGGCAGACACCATGGATTTCCACCGCGAAGTGCTTACGAATTTTGTCAAATCCTTCAACTTTGAAGGTGAAAATATCGTCGCAGCTCTTCGAATGTTTCTCGCAAGTTTCCGGCTTCCAGGTGAGGCGCAGCAAATCGATCGGATCCTGAACACGTTTTCACTGCAAGTGTACGAGCAATGCCGAGATCGTTTCCTGATGGCATCGCCGGACGTTGCCTACCTGCTCTCGTTCAGCTTGATTATGCTGAACACAGATCTCCACAACCCGAACATCCGCCCAGAGAAGAAAATGAAGGTCGAGGATTTCATCAAAAACAACAAGAACTACGGCAAAGAGGTATCTCAAGATCGTGATCTTCCGGGTGATTTCTTGACAGAGATCTACAATACGATCGCGAACGACGAGATCAAGACATTTGAGGACGGAGGAAAGCACGGAGAAGTGACAAACGATCGTTGGAAGGATTTGCTGAATCAGGCGGAAAATGACCCACGGAACTCTCGACTGATTGTGCACCACCGACTGCAAGATTCAAGTATCTCCACGCCTTTTGCAGCAATCACAATCGATTCGATTCGAGCAAACACTCAGCACCAAGCTCGTTGCCTCAAGACCGGGGCAAAACACTTGATATCGAAGTCGAGTGGCACTGCAGCTCGATCGAGGTCGAGATCTCGCTCAAGATCGTTTCAAGACGAGGAGGAGTACGCAACAGAGGGAAAGAAAGAGCAACTTGCTGATGGAGACGTGTTTCCTTACAACAATTACTACGCTGGCGATCAGTACGACCGCCATATCTTTGAGCTGGTCCAACCGCAGTTGGTTCGAGCTTTCTCCAGCGTCTTTCAGCAGTTTGCGAACGCATCTAATGACAAAGACGGAGTGGGTAGTAATGGCGATTCATCATCTTCCTTGGACGACGACTCGACCCAGACAGCATACTATGTTCCCGAGAAGAGCATGCTCCAACTGGCTTGCAATGGACTCGTGTTGTGCGCTGGTACATCATCTCACCTGGCGCTGCCAGAGCATTTCAATGGGATCTTCAGCCGAATCTGCAAGTACACCGCGCTATTCCCATCGGAAGTGTATCCCTTGGGCTACAACCGACGAGAAGAAGGCGTGTGGCTGTTTTGCAGCAACCAGAGCGCATCCGTGGCGACAGCGGGGATGCTGAAACTGGTCAACACCTGCAGTCTGTGGCTTACCAGTGAGTCCTGGGCGTACTTCTTTCATGCAATCAGCGCATTACGAGAGTTCCAGGCGTTGCCTTCTCGACTTGTGTATAATCAAGTAGAAGCAAGTCTCACGACGAAGGACGAGCGAGTTGATTTTGTTGAGCTGGTGTTCCAGAACAAGGAAGAAATTCGACGGAGAGAGGATATAAAGCGACAGGATGTGACATCGAGCTCCGGGACCAGCGGCGGATTTTTCAGTGGCGTGGCGTGGCTGATGTCGGCATTTGAGGCGAACCCAAGCTCTTCGTTTTCAAGCTCGACTTCGCAGCGAAATCAGCTCATGCTTGGAGAAGATGGTCCGTCTAACCCTACAGAATGGGCAGAATACGCGCAGGACCTAGTCGTTCAAGTACCTCGAGACGATTCAAACCATGAAAGCAGTGGCGGCGAGGTTGAGTTTGGCACTGAAGCTTGGATACGGTCGACGTTGGAGCCATACAGACTGGAGTTCCTGCTTGACGATTTGTCCAGTCTGCCGCCTCGCGCCTTGGTGGAAATTGTCCGAGCCTTAGACCAAGAATCAACTCGAGCGTTAACCGGAGCACCGAAGTCTCCGTTTGAACAACTTACTGCTGTTCACAAGTCCGGTGGAAAGCAGAGATCTGGACATCAATCCGAAGCGGGTGACCGTAAGATTCTGGCTTCGTCTGACCTGAGCTCAGCGGGATGCGTGCTGTTGGAGCACTTTCTCGCCCGAATTATCTCGACAAGCGATTCCGTGACCTTCGACAGTGAAATGGCTGATGACGAGGAAGATATTTTCAAGATTTTCGAAGCCCATTACACTCGCCTGCTGCAAGCGCTGTTCTCTGTCTTGACAAACACAGAATCGGGTTTCCGAAGAATCTCGTACGAGAACGCGTGCTTTCTACTGCACAAAGCAATCGATGGCGTCTTCGCGTTGGCGATCAAGGTTCAAAGCGATCGAAGCGGTGCGCTGTTGACAAACTTCCTGGGATCGCTAGTCGACATCAGCAGCGACGATGAACTTGCTCGACCATTCTTGAGCCAGATTCTCTCTGGTCTCCAGAGGCTCTTCACGTCTACCAGTCCAAGTTCTCTCCAGTACACCCGTGAGCAGTGGCTGATGGTGACGAACCTGATCAGCTGGTCTGTGGACACGACTTTCGCAGCATCCCACGGATTCGCGGTGCTGGAATACCTTGTGAAAGCTCAGATCTGGAGCGTTGACGGGAGCGAAATCTCCATCAGCGATTGCTACACGAAAGCGCTGATGTTTGCCTTGACACGCGCCGATGATAGTGGTGAGAGGAAGAGCTGGAGCCCCAAGCGCTCTATGGAGTTGCTGCATTCCATGTGCAGTAGTCTTGGATCAGAGACTGAGGGCGATAACGAGGAGCTGGGATTACGATTTCTTGGCGGCTTCGTCCTCGCCATTCGACATCTGCTCAAGAATTCCGAGTTGGTGCTCGATCAAGACTCTGTGTCTCCAAATGAGCTTGTTGTGACGAGTCTGGGCTTCGTTCAGGAGTTGCTTGGTTCCAGCAGCCATAACAAAAGGTTGTTCAGTACGGCGTCATGGTTGGAGATTCTGCAGCACGGAATTCTCCCTCTTGGCTTTGATATCCTGAACGAGAAATCCAGCGTAGCGTTGATGGAGGACGATGCAAGCACGTGTCCACGCATCTTGTACTACCAGCGGCAATTGCCCGCTCACCACACATCTCAATCGAATCCAAGACAACAGCAAAAGGTGGGGAAAGGACAACGACGACGCCGCCCTTCAGTTGTGAAAGACCCGTTTGCACTCCGCCCTCACGTGCTCATGGTGCAGCTGATCTCTGGCGTGGTCTGCGAAGAATTGAGCCAACTGACCCAGTTTGAGAGCTTCTCGAGTGTCTGGGACGAGCTTGTCGATCTTCTCATTGGGTTGCTGCATCACACGCAAATGAAGAGCAGTGGCAGTGGTGAAGCAGCTTTGGCAGCGTTGGAGCGACGGAGTGTGTTGTCTGTGCACGAGGAGATTCTGGAGCACGTAAAAGGGATTACAAGACGGCTTACAGCACTTCAGCTGGACGACGAGAGCAGCTTATCTGTGGCGCATGAAGAGCAGAAGCAAGAGGGGGAGATGACGCCAACACCCCGAAAATACCACGCGTTGGTCCACACGCTCGTGGAGAAATGCCAACCATACCCTGGACTGTTTGAGCAGCTCTTTCCATCAAAAGAAGACTCGAGTTCGTCCGGAGAAACCACTCCTCCGCTTCTTGGAGACGAAGAAGAGGACAGACGCAGCATCGCGAATGAAGTGGCGTAGACTCAAAGGACGAGCGAGTAAGCAAGGGATGTTCAAATGTCGATCGCTGTGAATAAAGACATTGGTGATTCATAAAAATGGAAAGTGAAAACTACGGATGTACATCGCACATGTTCTTGATGTCAAATGTGTCTTCTATGCCTTCTGGCCGTGGCTGTTGTTGCTGCTCTGGTTCGAGTCGAAAATTTCCGACTCGTCCACTTTCGAGTACGCGGTGCGAAGTTTCTCTGAAAAGCACTGGGTGAACATCTGCGTCACTTTGTCGATCACCACGTCCTTCAAGTTGACCTCGTTTTGCTCGATTGCCATGTCGCAGAGTTTCTCAGTCGCTTCAACCACAAGCGACAGCTGGAGCATGGGGATACATTGAGTCAGAACACAAGGTTAGTAAACCACAGCAAGCTAGCAAGAGTCATCCACCACTTCACGTACCCTTTCGTTGACTCGCGCGATGTTCTCCTCGACTTTCCTCGCGCCTTGAGAGGGAGACGTTGGCTTTTCGCGCGCCGAGGTCGTCTCTGGTTCGCGCAGATCCTCCACCTCGATGTCATTTTGATTTCCTGAAGACGCTGGCTTCTTGCCGCTTGCAGACGCCTGCGCACGCTTCTCCAGCACCTGAAGCGCCTCGTTCACTCGCTCCTGGAGCAGCGACATCTTGCGCACACTGGTCGAGCAGTTCGAGTTAGCGTGTTCACTCAAATGGCTGAGGCATTTCTGAACGCTTTCCAGCTCAACCGCGAGCTTCTGCGTTTCAGCCTTCGCAGCGAGGCGCTTCTTGTTTGAATCTTCGACTTCGCGCTTTGCGTTCGCGAGTTCCTTCGCTCGCTGCTGGTTCTTCTCGGATTCCTGGACGATCATGAGCGTTTGCTTTAAAGTCGCAATCTCATCCGAGAGGTTTTGGAGGCTTGACGAGCTCTGCGCGACTTTCTGATTGTTCTCATCGTTGAGCTGCTTCAGGCGCCGCTCATTCTCAACGTTGCGCTGGTTCAGCTCCATGCGAAGGCGATCGACTTCCTTTTGCAACTCGCTTCTCGCTTCGACTAGCGATTGCTTCTCGTTCGTGAGGGAGATCACGAGCGCTTTGGCTTTCTGGCGCTTGTCGTTGTTCTCTCTATTGATCGTGTCGATCGAGTCGGTCAACTCTTGATTCTTCTTCTCGACCTGCGCGAACTTCCCTTGCAACTCGCGCAGAATCTCTTCCGTTTTCTGTTTCTCCGCCAGAGCCGCTTCTGATTGCTGTTTGCGAGATGAGCTGTCCGATCGCGACGCGCTCACTTGGTCTTGTAGCGTCGCAACTTCAGTACTCAGCTTCTGCACATCGGACTTGAGCGCGTTCACTTCCGACTCCTTCCGGAAGATCTTTTCGTTCAGGTCCATGTTCTGCTTGAATGTCTCCTCCAAGCGCTCTTTAGCTACAGCGTAGCTCTGCTGCACGCTTTGCAGCGAATTCAGCGCTGTCTGAGCCTCAGCGAGCTGGATGTCACTTTGGCTTCTTCCAATGTTCACTTTCTCATACAGGGTCGAGATTTCGGACAATTCGGTCTTCAACTCGTCGCATTTCGCACATGACTTGGCTGCTTCTTCAACTTTTGCCTGCAGTTGGGCTTGCAGTGTTGCGAGTTCCCCCGCGAGTTGCTTCATCTTCTCTTCACCCTCATCGGCTCTTTCTCGGTAGCTGTCGAGCTGCTCCAGTTGGAAATCTTTGTCGAGCAACTGCTTCTGGAGATGCTCGTTCTCGATTTTGTACTGCTGGATTTGGTGCACCAGCTCTTGGTTCTTCGAAAGAACCTCCTGCAGATGGCTGTGCTCCTCAGCGAAGGCAGCGTCGGTGTTTCCCTGAGCACTCTTTTGACTGGTCAGCGAGCTTTCGAGGACTTGCTCTTTGGTCTTGAGCGCGGTCACCTCTGCCTGCAAATCACTAAGCTGCTCTTCACTGGAAAACTGGAGTGATTCAAGCTCGCTTCTGGCTTTCGCCGCTTCTTGAGCCCGCTGCGAGGCTAGATCTTCCGCTGTGCGCATTCGGTCACTCATCGCTATAAGCTCTTGCTGTGCAACTTGAAGCTGCGACTGCAACGCCGCGATCTCATCGTCTTTCTTGGATGATGGAACGGGGTCATCAAGGCTCAGCAGATCGTGAGACGCACTTGAAGTTGCGACACTGGCTTGCGCGAGCGCCAACGCAGCGATCTTCTCGTTCAACGATTGCTCGAGCTTGTGGGTCTTGTCTTTCTCAGTCTGAAGCTGCGCCTTCATATTGTCAGCGAACGACTTTGCCTTCGCCTTGAGCTCGTTCTCTCGCTGCGTCACGAGCGCCATCTCTTTCTTCAACGCCTCCACCTCACCAGAGCTCTGAGGATGAGACGATGACGATGGCGGTGCGTCGGCAGCAGCAGCTGCAGCCTCTTTCGAGTGCTTGAGCTGCTCTTCGAGATCAGTCACTTTCTTCTTCTCGATCGCCAGCTCACCGCGCATGTTGTCCACGAACGCTTTCGTCTTGAGCTTGAGCTGGTTGAGCGTCTCTTCTTTCGCGTGAACCTCATTCTTCAAGCGCGTGATCTCGTTCTGCACTTCTGGAGGGATGGACGCCATCGTGGAGGAGCGCACGTTTGCAGTTTGCAGTTCGTTGGCCTTATCTAGTTGCTGTGGGTCTTGATGTGATCGCGTGGCCGCTTGATGCAAGTGTGAGCTCGCTCCGCTTCACCTGCACCTGCGCTGGAATGCACTTCCGAAATGCACACCAAACGGAGTCCTTGAGATGTTTTTTTTGCAAATCACAGCACCAGAAATACTCGCGAAACCACTACCCGCATCTCCGATTTTGGACGGATCATACCACGCTTCTCTTTGCTCTCTTGCTCTCTCATGGACGCGCTCGCTCGGATTGTCCTGTAGCACACACGGGTCGCACACGCGCATGTTTGTTTTTAAATTCAACACAAACGCGCGCTCAGAATAGTGCACTCTCCGTTGCAGGCGCATCGCTGATCACCACGCTTTGGCTCGTATTGAGAACCGCGAATAGAAATGTATCCAAGAAAAGACCAAAGCACAGTACTGCCTGGAGCCCTCTTCGCCTCTCTTTCTCTCTCTCTCTCAAGCGGCGTACGACAGAGAGAGTTCACTAGCACATGTACGCTAGAGCAGCATCCTCGCACACACAAGCGCCCGTTGTCGCTCCTCGAAATGAACAGGTTGCCGCCAAGATGAAGTACAAATTGCTGTTGAAGCGCGCTTTCTGGAGTGAAGCAGGCACATGACTTGATTTCAGTATGATCATGTCTAGAAACTCTTTAGCTCCGTCAGCAATTTAGAGAGTCATGTACATCACTTGATCGAAGTATGCGAGTGTCTAATTTGTATACCCAGCACTATACATCAAGAGAATACAAACGACCATCACTCTAAGCTGGTTTTATCTGGGCGGGTCAATTTGTTGACGGTTTTTTTGGATATTCTGGGTTACTGTTTTATCAAAAATCCAAAAATATCCGTCGACAGGTTACGAGGCTACGAATATCTGTGGAAGGATGGTTGGCTGGCAGAAGCAGAGTGGGTTACGCTTTGCGCTTTTCAAAAGTGCTTGCTTCAAAAGAGAATTTCACTTTCGTGCCTCCTCATTCTCACAGTGAGTTGCCCACAGGGCGAGAGAGACCTATCGCCGCAGGATCTTGCTGCTCCGACTGCTGCGACGCCGAGCCCTTCTCCAGACGCAAGCGCCGACTGATGATGATGGTCACTGTGCTGGCGCTGCATGCTCGGTGTTTGTGCGCCGAGTGTGAGCTGTGCGTGCGAATGATGAATCGAAGTGTCTGTTGCATGTTGCGCTGGTGCGATGGAATGAAGATAATTTTTACGTAATCCGTGAAAGCGCCATGCAGCCGTTATGGTTTGAAGGTGCTTCTGTGAGCTCTACATTTTGTCATAGTTACACTGACCGTCCCCACCCCATTCGTCTCATTGTGTATATACCTTTGTGTGCGTGTGCCTGCATGTGCCTATTTGCATTTGTGTGCGTTTGATGGAATGAAGACAGTGAAAAATCATCCGTGAAAAGGGTCCGACCGTATTGGTACGCGATCCTTTCTGTGAGCATTTTATTATGTCATAGTTACACTGACCATCACAAGTACTTCTCATCACTAGCTAGCCGTCGTTGTTCTGCACTCGATAAGCTCGATAATCCATTCTTGTTCACATTGTTTCCAACTTTGCCTTGAGAACTTTCAATTTGCCTCCTCATCGATTCCGACTGCCAAATCCGCTCACCGACCCAGCATTCGACGTCGTGGACGTGGAGCTCTTCGTGCGCACGAACGACTTTCTCCGCCCGAACTGCGCCTGCACGCGCGGCAGGAGACTGAAGACGTTCCAGCCTTCCAGCATGCACGTGAGTCCGCTCGTGCCGGCCTCGGCGCGGATCACGCTCACGCCCATGAGGTGCTTGGCGCACATGTCGTAGAACTCCAGCAGTTCGTTCTCTTGCATGTCGTCCATCTTCATCTCCCGCGATGATTCTGGTTTCTTCTCGCTACTGCCACTGTCTTTCTCTTTCGCCCCGTCACTTGCTCCAGGCAAAGTTGTCTCTGGTCGAGAGGAGGACGAAGATAAACCTGTACCTGGAATACCTCCTGGTGGTCGCTTGTGAGACTCGGACGTTGACACGGGCGTCACGAATGGAAACGACGCGGCGATGGAGTGTTCCAGTCCAGCAACCAAGTCGTCCGACGTGTGAGGAGCTACCGACGACCTTGATGACGCACGCGACAGATTTCGGGTGGTGCCAATCCCCTGTGCATAGTGGGTGGCTCCAAATTCGGTCCGGAACGAGTCGCAGCCGCTTTTCCACTCGGATGCAATGCCACCAGGGGTGGTCGCCAAGTGCTTCGCGTGCCGGAACAGCTTGGGCGAGAGCGCGCTCGCCATCCACCGGTTCCCGAGCAGCACGTCGTTCACGCTCGAGAACGAGAGCGTCGCGCTCACTTCTTGCGAGAAACCCAAGACCTCGGCGGCCTTTTCAACCCAACCGCGAATCCTGTAGAACTTGTTGCTTCTTGGCTTCTCTTCAGCAGCAGCAACATTGTTGAGGTGGTAAGTCTGGTCATCACTGTTGTCGCTCACGTGCATACCTGAAAGTTGTGTTCTCTTCACTGCTTGTTGCTGTTGCTGCTGCTGCTGCGACTCTGCTTGTGCCTTCTTCTCTTTCTCCTTTGCGAAAAACTCGGCCTCCTCTGCTTCCTGAAGCACGTCGATCTCCAGTTTCTTCGCCAGCTGCGCCAAAATCTGAGCCCACGCTTGCTTGTTCAATCGCGCATCAAACTGTAGGCGACACGCCCACTGGGAACCAAAGTCCAGTCGCTTGCTTGTCAACACTTCCTCAAGCGAGTGGCTGCAAAGCATTCGAAACGAGAACCGCTGCAGCAGGTGGTCAAATTGCATGGACGACGGCAAGTGCAGACTCTGCATCACTTGGTACAGATCCATCTCACCACTGAACAAAATCACAATACGGATGACCATCGAGCTGGAGGCAGAAGACGAGGACGATGAAGAGCTACTGCTGACGCCGCCACTGGAGCTCCCCGGACCCGAGCGAAGCTGGAGCTTGGAGGGTATCGTCACGAACCACTTGTGGAAGAACGGCAGACTCTCCAAGTGATCGTGAAAGTACTCATGTAGGAACCACGAGAGGCGCTGCGAGATCCACTGGATGTCGTTGTCTACAGCGAGCGAGGGATAGAATTTTGTAAGGTATTCACAGAAGTAGTACGATTTCCAACTACCAACTGCTCTCTTTACCCACCTTTGACTCCGCTTCGGCACGTCAGGTCCACGTACACAAAGCACTCGGCGCCTCGCTCCAGGTACTTAAGCTCATGGAGTGTTGCCGCCGCTGTCGTTGCATATTTAGACAAGTGAGCTTAGGTCGGCTAACCTCCAATGGCCTGCTGTATGTTCCACTTACAGTCAGCATCGCTGTTGTAGGACACGTGCACAGTCGCGTGCGGCGAGAACCTCGAACCGACGTCCATCTTGAACACGTAGTCGCCGCGCTCTCGCTGCGCGTCCGACACAAGGCAGCTGGCTCGCAGCAGCCCTGTTCGCGCGATCTGTCGGATGTTGTCAAACGCCCACGAGGTCGCGCGCTGCCAGCGCCGCAGTGTTGTGAACGACCGCAGGTGGAGCTGCATGAGCCAGCTGCGCCAGCGCTGTCCGATAGAAATGAGAAGGTTGTAAGTAATTATCGGATAGTCATTGATTACCAACAACTGTTGGTGCTTTGCTTACCGTTCTGTGGACTGGTGTCCAGGACGAGAGCACCAAGCTGAGGAACCCGGGCTTGCAGATCTTTGGCTCGTCCGCCACTTGCGGGTTCGTGTACAGCAGATTCGACTTTTGGCGGTACCCAAAGAGCCGCAGCGAGCGCTTGCAGTTGAGCACGCTCTTGAGGCAGCGCGCGAGGAAGCGCTGGCGCTGGACCATGTCGTAGAGCTCTTGCCGCGGTACCGCGTGTCCGCTCTCTGCGAACAGGTAGTGCGCCATCTTGAGCTCCACGCCGCCCTCTGCGTCCGCATATTCGTCGAAGAGTCGGTCGCACTTACGCATTCTCTTGAGCCCTCTCCACTCAGTCGGGATCTTCAGCACCTTGAGGTCGTGTTCAAAAGGCGTGTCATGCTCGATCGCTTCGCGGTACATCATGAACCCCGCGAGCGTAAGCCGGAAGTACGCGTCTGTGTCAAAGAGGTCGCTCATGTACATCTGCCACATCTCGGGGTTGTCTGCGAACGCGCGGATCTCTGGCCGCTTGCGCTCCTTCTCTAGCGCCCCGACGTACTCGAGGAACTCTCCGTAGCTCCACGCGCCGTCCTCGTCCAAATCGAAGCGTGCAAACACGACCTCGCACTTTTCCTTGCCGAGCGCCGAGAGAATCCACTCGACGCGCGTCGCGTCCGGCGGGTCAAAGTCGAAATGCAACGCCTTCTCTCGCTGCAGCTGCTTATGCGAGACGCGCTCTCGATGGCATCGGAAGAGGTGATCGTGGATCGTCGCGCCGACGAAGTCTGCCGGCGGAGGCTCCAGAAAGTACGCCGAGTCGTAGCCGCTCGTGACAGCGCCGGTGTCGCGCAGCGAGTTAGCCACGGTGCGCAGCTTGCTTTTGATCTCCCTTTTGCACTCTTCCAGTGCCGCGAGGTTGGCGGTCCGCGTGCCCAGTGTGTCGTCCGCGTCCAGCTCCATGCTGCTCTCTGCTCTTCACGTCGCCATTGCTTTATGGTTTGCTTTTCGGTGTGGCTCTTAGTGATGATCTATCAGTGTTCCGGTCAGATATCTTTGACTTTTCAGCCAATTAAAATGCACTATTAGTCATAAATTTATAATATTGACACTTGATTGGCTCAAATGGACTTTGGCAGCTTGTCATGGGGAGAAAAATGAGAGGCACTTTCGAATATTCGCCCAAGAGAACGAAGAGAGACTAACAAGAAGAGAGAAGAGAGATGGAGAAGGCCGCGCTGTTCAACGCGCTCGCGTGGATCGACGCCAAGAAGAAGGACGAGCAGGTGGACACGGAGAACGTCGAGGTCGGCGTCCAGTGTCTCGGGTGCGTGCCTTTTTTTGCCTGCTCTTGCGACTCGTAATGGCTCGTAAAAGCGGCGCGAGCAAATGACATTAGGTTAACACCATCATCATGATGACACGTGGGATCAAAGGGGACGTTTCTCAAAGGGGGTGTGGGCGATTGTTACTGACCTCGATGTATGCATATATGTGGCTTTTTGAACGATGTGAATGTGCTGGATGTGCGCAGTGAAGCGTTTGGCTTGAACGTGCACGACGAGCAGCTCAAGCGTACGTACGCGCTAAGCGGATCCGCCACGTTTGAAGACGTGTTTGCCGCGGGCTTGAAAGCGCTCGGGCTCGAAGTTGGCATCAAGGTAACGTCGCCTTACCACCGATTCTTTCTGTCCTAAGACGTTGGCACACTCGTATGTGTACCTGGCGATCGCTAACGTATGACTGCTGCTGCTGTTGTTGCTGTGTAGGCGGCCCCGGTCGACTCGATCGATGAAGACCCAGTTGTCAAGAAGAGTGCGTATTTTGTGCCCTCTCACTCGTGAATCCCTCTCGACACTAATGCTCACGCCACTTTCTCTCTTACTTGTTCTCTCTGCGTGAACATTTGCGTGTGTATAGACCCTGATCTGTGGAAGAAGTGGGTCGCGAAGCTTGAGGAGAAGAACTTTTTCAACAACGCGCCAGTGGGTTCAGAGGAGCACACGAACCGTTTGAAGAAAGCGCTTGCCAAGTTTAAGGAAAAGTTTGGCGACGTGAAGAAACCGGCTGCTGCGGTGCGTTTGCATAGTGCTTGTGCGTTCATGTGATATGAACTCACTAATGCTGGAATCTTGTTGTTCGCGTGTGTAGCCAACGCTTTCGAAGGCCGAGAAGGAAGCCAAGGCTGAGGAAGCCAAGGGTAAGGGCAACGCTGCGCTGAGCGCGGGTGACTACAAGCAGGCGGCAGCACACTACGAAGAAGCGCTCAAGTTGTCGCCTTCTGGTCCGAACTCGCACATCTACCACTCGAACCTCGCGGCGGCGCTAACGTACCTGGGCAAATACAACGAAGTGATCGACCACTCGGAGCAGTCGATTGCGCTCAAGCCTGCGTACGTGAAGGCGTACTCGCGCATGGGCCACGCATATGTGCAGCTCAAGGACTTCGACGGCGCTGTGGACGCATTCCGTCGTGGCTTGGAGGTCGACAGCTCGAACGCTGCGTGTAAGGACGGCTTGGCTGAAGCCGAGCGCAAGCGCCGTCAGCTCCAGAGCTCGGCGGCCCCATCTGGTGGAGCTGGTGCCGGAGCCGGTGCCGGAGCCGGTGCTGGAGCTGGTGGCATGCCGGACCTGAGCGGTCTTGCGAGCATGCTCGGCGGCGGCGGCGGCGGTCTCGCTGACCTGATGAGCAATCCAGCGCTCCAGCAGATGGCGTCGAGCATGATGCAGAACCCTGCGATGATGCAGATGGCGCAAAACATGATGCAGAACCCGGACATGCTCAACAGCATGATGGGCGGCATGGGTGGTATGGGCGGTGCTGGTGCCGGAGCTCCTCCATCCTCTGCTGTTCCAGATTCTGGTGCTAGTGCTGGTGCTGGCGGCATGCCGGACATGAGCGGTCTCATGAACAGCCCGGAGATCGCGGCGGCGCGAAGCGACCCGGACCTGCAAGAGTTCTTCCGCGACGTGGACACGCAGGGACCGTCGGCGGCCATGCGCCACATGTCGAACCCGAAGGTCTCACAGCTGCTTCAGAACGTCATGTCGAGAATGCAGTAAGCGACTGAGAAGAGGGAGAGAGCGAGAGGGGCAAGGCGCTCACCTCTTTCCCATACAGATCCAGTAGATAGGAACGAGAAGCTACAAAAAGAAGATATAAAGCAAACAAGATTTGTGTTGGTTTGTGTGTGCTTGGATATGTTGATATTTACGGATGAGCTGCGTGTGGTTGCACTGCGTTCATTGGCTGGTGTGTCTGTCTATTTAGTTCTTGACGAACTTTTCGGCGCTCTCCAAGAACGACAGGTACTCGCGCTGCTCCTTCAGGTCTGCGTACTGGGTGATGAACTGCGCGAGCTCGTCGTCGATCTTGCGCTCGGCCAGGTAGTCGTAGAGCTTCTCCTGGACGTCGAGCTCCAAGTCGGCGAAGTTTGGACCAAAGTACAGGCTGTCCTTCTCGGCGTCAGCAGCAAAGTCACTCAGGTAGCGCACGCGCTCGACCGTCAGATTGCTGCTCGCAACGCACTCGAACTGGAGGCCCTGGTTGGCGCGCGTGATGTCCGCGACGAAGCGGATGCCCGGGAGCTCGTCCTCCTCTTCGTCGTCGTCCTCACTCTCCTCCTGCTCGTCGAAGTTGCCTTCCTCCTCTTCGTCAAAGTCCTCGTCACCCTCGTACTCCTCCTCGAGCTCCACGACGTCCTGCGAGTCGAACTTGACGCGGATCGAATCGTCGCCGATCTGGCCCGTGAGCACGATCTCCATGCTTCCTGGGGTCTCCTTGAGCGTGAAGATCTGGTTCATCTTGGCGTGTAGCTCCTCGAGCTCCTCACCCTCAAAGCAGTTGCCCTTCTCCTCTTCAATCTCACGCTATGGATGCATACACACACGATAGACAGAATATACTGTTAATGCCAATGCTCATTGTGCCATGACTCAAATTGAGCTCAACGCACCTTAAGCAGCGACGTGAGCGTCGACTTCTCGCGAGCCTGGAGCGAGGCGCAGAGCGCTGGTGCCACGGCCTTGCGCGCAGCGAAGGCGACGGTGGTGCGCTTGGCGAGGGTGACGGAGACGGCACGGGCGGCGCGGGCGAGCATGGCTGTCTATCGGCGGATCGATCTGCTTGGCAGGTTGGTTGCGTCTTGCGGAATGTTCAAGCAGAATGGATCGGTGCTGCGAGCCACGTAAAGTAGGCTGATTGATTGGATGAAAATGAAAGAAAGAAGTGATATTATTGGATGAAAACACGCAATAGTCGAGTTTCTCGAATCTTTTTCCCAAGTGCACGCAACGTTGGTGGGTAACGCTGTAAAACCTTGTATTTAAGGTTTTATAAGGAAAGTGGATTACGCTACAGCCTGCAAATGTCATTCGTAAAGAGATTATCCCTTGAAAATGCAGTTTGACATAATCCAGAGCAAAAATGTTCTATGCTAAATACGATTCTGACTGTAGTATTATCCTAAAATATTTCGGGTTTGAAGAGCTGGATGCATCAACCAAGACTGCCCGCATTTCCCAACAAGGACATCCAAGCAGCAAAATGCACTTCCTGTGTGCACCACCAGCGCGGGATGAACGCTTGTCTGTGTCTATAGGTGTGTAAGTATGTGAGTGCTTGTGCTGTGTATGGTGCGTGAATTTGCGTGTGTATCTGCAACGCCAGTGTACATTATGAAACAGGCGCTGCGCACACACAACTAATTGGATGGCAAGGACGACAACTCATGATTATACATTTTGCTTCTTGATTGGGGAAAACAACTATCCCCGTAATGGCGCAACACCAGCAGAGCGGACGCTGAAGACCCACCATCACGCTCTGCTTGCGCCCGCCTACTCTATGGTGGGGGATTATAGTACCAAAGGCTTTCCCCGAAAGGCTGAGGAAGTGCGTTGCGAGCTCAATGCCGCTTCCAGATGGCTGGAAAGACACATGTGTTGTGCTTGCATTTTTTTACAAGGCGGTTGGCCTTCCAAACTGAGAGAAACAAGAATTAAAAGGCGAAACTGAGCCATCCAATCCAAAGCCCAAAGCTGCGCGCGTGTGTGTGTATGTGTGTGAATGAATAGATTGACATTGGTGCTCTGCATGTTACTGAAGAGACGCGATCTCGTAGAGAAAGACGCTTTCAAAGCCCTTCTGGCGCTGCTCTCGTATCCATTCGGTCTCATCATCAGAGCTGTCTACGCTGTCAATGCGTTTGTCTTCAGGCAGAAACGCCGCAGTGTCGAGCGCGTTCGCCTGCATCCGCCAGCGCTCAAGCAGCGGCGCGATCGACCGCGTGATACTGAGCATTTTGAAGACCATTCAGCACAAAAGCAGTCAGTAAAGTCAGATCGGGATTCAAAGTCCAATTCGATCGATAATCAAGCTACTATTGGTCAATCTATACCTTCGCAGTTGGTACGTGACGTAGAGCTTGCATTTGGGGTTGCACCGGAAGATCAGCGCCACGCTCGCGATCACCTTCTCAAAGTCTGTATTCATCGTTAAACCATGTTGACTCAGTTAATCCATGACCAGCTCATATAAACAAGCATCTCTCCCTCTCTCACTCACTCACTACGTCTTACCTTCGGACTGGTAAAAGCAATCGGCCGCCAAGAGCACGTCCACAGTCTGGAACATGCTCAAGAGCTCCTCGCTCAAAGCCATCTGCCCCCAGTCCAGCGCAAGAAAGCCCGCGATACCCTCAACGCCGTTGAGCGCAATGTTGGCCTCCACATTACACTGGATGTCGATCGCATCGGACCGGTCAGTGAGGAAAACTGCCTTTGGGTCACCGCACACGGCAGCGAGGATCCCCGGCAGCCCCGTGCCACAGCCGATCTCCATCACCACTTTCTGCCGCACGAGGCTCGAGCGATAGCGCGCCACGAAGTGCGCAAGCACCATTGCAGATGGCCAGATGAAGAGTCCGTAGTGGGTTGTGTCGTCGTGGTCGCTAGTGTTCTGGAGCTCTTGGATGAGCTCCACCATGCGTACGTGAGCAATGGCGTGACCTTTTGACGGCGCTTGTACTGTCGTTGCTGCGTCGCTGCAGTCGACGCGCTGACGCTTCGCACTGCGAGAGGCTCGCCTAGTACTGCTGCTATTGCTGGTCGCATTGTCGTTGACAGTCACAGCCATATTGCCTTCAGCGTCGGAGTCGTCGTCGCATGCTGGCGGTCCAAGAGCGAAGTGGAACACCTGCTGCTTGCCCTGCATGGTCAGTCTGTTTGGGTCATTCGCATTTTGTGCACCAGCTGCCTATCATACAGCATATTTTAGAAAAATTGTTTTTCACAAAAATACCTCAATCCAAGTGGAAAATGGATTTTCGGAAAAAGCTCGACGCTCCATCCATTTTGGCAGCAAATGTAGCCATATTGGGTCAAACTCTACGGTGGAATGTGTGACTCGCATTCATCCTCTGAGGTTGTCAATCGATCGCAGCAACGCTTGCTTCTGTGGCTGCTCTTTGACAAGAGCACCCTCTGGTTCTGCCAACTCTATCGACGAATGAAGAGCGTAGAGCTGCTCGCGCTTCCAACTGCTTACGGCCCGTGACAGGACTTGGTCTGCCCCACTCAGCTCACTCTGGAGTTCATCTGCTGCTGACGCTGTGGCTCGTACCTTCGATGCCTCATTGTTTCCAAACTCACTCGACTCGTGTTCGTTGCCCTCGCCATCGTCATCTCCGTCCCAGTCATCCCAGCTCGATACCTCGCATTGAGTACTTGAGCTCTTCGGATTTGCGAGTGGAAGAGGGTGATTTCCAACCGCAGTGAGCTGGGAATACCACCGCACGATGCTTTGGCAACAGCGGACGCTTGTCGCGCCGTCTTTGCTTGCGTTGCTCCACATTGAAAGGCAGATGCCGAGCGCTAAAGAATACGTGGAGTCTTTCATTCGCTGGCGTTGGCTCTTGCCGGTGGACAGCACAGTCTCTAGCTGCTTCAGAATTAGTTCAAACTCCGCTTCAAGGTTGCTGCGGCTATTTTCACTTCGTGAACTTGGCACGCACTGCAGCAAGCGATCGAGAGTCTTCAGCAGACTCAGCTGCGCTTCGCTTTGGTCCACAGTGATCCAGCGGAACATGTCGTCGGTCGCTAGCCAGGCAAGCGCTGCTCGCTCAAGGATCAGCCAGCATGTCGTCCAGTTCCCATCAGTCCAAACCGAGTCTTCTTGGAAGCTTTGGTTCGCGGCAAGCGTATTCAGTCTCGTCACTATGCTTGAAAGCAAGCGCACCAGTGAAATACTCAGCTGTCGATCCACTGAAATGTCGCCGCTGCTTCTTCCAGGCGTAGCGTACTGCTTTAACTGCATGTGGGATGGTAGGTTGGCGTGCACGCTGGATAAGCCACTCTCCAGCAACCTCCACACACACTCTGCTCTATCTTCAGAGTGACTGAAGCTGAGAAACGCCATCAGCTGCGCTTCCACTTTTACAACCGTCGTCTCCGTGTCGTATGCACCGCCGCCACTTTGGTCAACGGAGTGGCTGCTGCTCGTGGTCTTTGAACCCAACAAGCTCCACGCAGCCTGCAAGCCGAATTCTATTGTCTTGGTGAGCTCGCTGTCTTCACCAGCGGTATTTCCCATCTGAGTGGGTGCTTCTGCGAGATACTGAGCGTGCAGCAGCACAAATTTCACGCATGACCAGCGCCAGCTCTTGTCACTTTCTGCTTGAATGATGGTGACCTCTTGGGATTGCATCATCTCCAGCTGGTTTGTCCACATACTCAAACGAAGAAGCCCGGGAAGAATCTGTCGTGAAATGCGCTGAAGCTCAAACTGGTTAGACGCAAAGGTAACTTGCGTCTGTTGCAGCCATCCTCTCAGCACTCGACGCCAGAACTCACTTGGTCCTAGGAAATGCGCGTCCTTTGCCTTCTTCTCTGTGAGAAAAGTGCTTAGTGAGCTGACAAGCGGCTGTCTCGTTGTTGAATCCTGTTTCCTGCCAGCTAGCGCGCTCAATTCTGCCAGATCGTCTTCGTCAAGCGTCCACGTCGCTAGTGAGGCGCTTGGAGTAGCCCACACGAGATCGCCTTCGGATTTTGGGACGCACATCTGCTTCTGCTTGGTCTCGTGCTGTTCCTCGCTTACCAGCATTGTCGTTCCGTATCTGACAAAGAGCAGGTCCTTCCCAAGCAAACTCACCAGCGTATCAATGCTCAGCAGCCGCCCTTCCTTCTGTTGCCAGCAGAAATTGGTAGTCACTTTATCAGAACTTCCCGACTGCTGATCGCCACTCAAGCCCAGCATCATCTCCATGAGCAGCTCTACTGCATGCACGTTTGTTGCTGTTCTGGAGCCAGTTTGGCTCAGCTTCGCCAGCGCCAGAACAACCGCACTGCTCTTCTGACGTACACTGGATGCAATATGCACGACGTATCTCTCGAGCGTCGGAAACACAAACTTCCAGTGCTTGAGCAGGAACGCGGGCGGTAGTGACGGCGCCAATTTTGCGAGCACATCCAGAAGCCCCTCGGCTTCATACGCCTCGAGCAGCTCTTGTTCATGACCGTCTTCAGCTACACCGCTGTCGTTAGTACTTTCCTTCATTCGATTCAGCTTGCTCATCACTTCCTGGAAAATCAGCAGCTTCATGGACTCTTCACAGAGATCGACGTAGTGCTTTAGGCACTGTGCTGCATTCTCTCGCACGGAGAGCTGCTCGTGGCGCAGACACTGGTACAAAACTGGCTTTAGCGACTGCAACAGTGACTTTGGTAGACGAGCAACACTGGGATGGCGAGTTCCGAACTGGAAGCAAATGGCAGGAACAGCTGTAGATCCACTAGCAGCAGTGAT
The DNA here is from genome assembly GCA_038050575.1 of Globisporangium mamillatum. Taxonomy (NCBI): domain Eukaryota; phylum Oomycota; class Peronosporomycetes; order Pythiales; family Pythiaceae; genus Globisporangium; species Globisporangium mamillatum. The sequence continues at coordinate 1,841 of JALBYZ010000173.1, read as the reverse complement.
CTCGCCTTTGATGTCGCTGGCAACTCGCGAAGTTATCTTACTGCTACCAGCTCCGCTGGAGTGAAGACCATCAGCCAAACCGATTTGCTTGACGGCTCGGATGGATTTCAAAAGCAGTGAGAGCGTGTAGAGCGCGCCGTCCAGCTCGCCCCACAGCGTCTGGTAGGTTTTCACGCTGCGGTTCCCTACGTGCTCCAATCCAACCGCAATGCGCAACAGGCGGTCGATGAAGCTGTCAACGGCGTCCATTGAGGACAGCTCAAGCGCCAGTTTGGCTGTTTCTCTCGCGCACTCTTTGCGGATCGCAGACCAGACGTCCGTCACGCCAAGGAGCATGAGCTCCGTGCACTTTTCGTGCAGTTGCTGTGTCGCGTTTCTTGCTGCATCAGTAGCTTGAAGAGGAAGGAGAGAGCTTTTTGAAGATCGCACGGGGCTTTGCTCCAGTGTGTTCTTGACGATCTTGAACGTGAATTGTAGTGCGGACTGGCGCAGACACGGCTCCTGCAGCAAAGTGATGACGTGACAAAGCGTGCTCAGCGCGTCAGCGTTCCACTCGCACTGGAGAAGCACTCTGCGTAGTAGACACCCAATAATCACGTTCAACTCTCAGTATCGTGATTGATACAGCCTCTAACACAATAAACAAGGAAACGATCACACTTCGCACCTGTTGAGGCTCTCGAGGTGACCAGTGAGCTCCTCTCCACAGACTGCGCGAGAGTTCCAGTACGATATACAGCCAGCAAGCGAATCGCCACCGGCACTGCTTTTCGCCAAATCAAATCCCTGGGCTGGAGGCACTTTCGTAAAAGAGCGCAGCACGAAATAGAGCAGGAACTCATCCAGCACTGATGATGATGACGATGGGAGCAAAGCAGGAGGCTGCACGGCTAGGAGCAGCACCATCCGCTGCTGGTCGCTCCTCCTACAAAGGTGCAGGAGTGACGCACACGCAGCACTCTCGTCAGCTTCATTATGTGCACGGAGTAGCAGCGTGACTGCGTCTTCCATGGAGATGCCGCGTGCTGTGACTTATGCTGCTTGAGCACTTGAGGACTGCGTCTTTTCAAGTTCGATTGCAAGTGGTAAGTACGCAGTGTAGTACCCGCACTTAATTGGGGTATGCGAAGTTTTATGCACCAAAAACAAAGGCGGGCTTGCAACCCTTAATATCTACACTTACACATTTTACACATTATTTTACACATGGGTGTTGATTACCTATCCTAGACTCCTAGACCTCTCAATAATCACATTGTATTTATTGCGATTTGTAGCTCCATCATTGAAGAGATTTCACAACTCGCCAAGATCAAGATCCTGAAGAACAAAACGACTTTCCGGAACTCGCCCTTGGCGACATGAATATGATTTTCATTTTGCACTTGCCAAGTTTTCGAAGATTCAGATTCCCACCCAGCAACCAGGAACATCACCCACAATTTTTGCTGATACTGACTGGATCAATGCCGAAATGACCTCAAATTTGTGAGATCTAATATGTTATGTATTCTTTGACGACCAATGCTTCAAATTATTGATAATGCATCGCATCAGCAAAAAAATATACACGTGTGCGCTTCGCACGGCATATTATTATTCAATACACGCAAAATTGTACATGTGAGCACGGTTGGGCAAAGATCTAAGAAAGGTAAAGATGCGAAGGTGTTAAGCTTGAGCGGGGAAGTTACTGTTGCAGAAGTGGTCAATGCAAAAGTGAGTGTGTATTTGTGCTGTTAACTAACATGAACAAAAGAAGCTTCTGCTTTGGGCTCTCTCTCTCTCTCTCTCTCTCTCTCTTTTTATGATTTGTATCACTGCATATTTCGTTCCACTAC